>BRDA01055110.1:0-11907 GCA_036984385.1 Crenuchus spilurus | reverse complement strand
ATATTCAGTACAACTTGTCTAACCTAGAAACAGTTTCTATGAAAGTAGTATTTGTGAGTGGGGTAAAGAAACTTCAGTTATTATACACAAGTTGTGGGAATGGTGTTATGTATGCATTAAAATCTGCATTTTTTGACTTGACATTGCTTAAAAACAAGCAGCCTCTATAGAATCATTAATATATCATTCACCACAGACTGAAGAAAGAGTAAACAGGGTAAAATATTACCACCCTGCAGCCATCATTCTTTCCCAGAAGGTTAAAGGAAGAAAAAACAAAAGAACATGAAGAAACAAAATGAATCACCTTGCAGCAAAAGCACACTGAACACACACAAATGCTTCAGCCAGCATGTTCTGATGTAATACAGCACATTTAAAGCTCTCGGATTAATTAAATCCTTGGGCTTTTTAGCTCTCTCAGACACTTCAGGCCATGTGCACCCGCATTGTCAATTCTGACAATTAATGACCCACTTTGCTTGCACTTGAAGTGAAATGGCTTTTAATACCTCGCAGAGTCGTCGGTGGCAGTGGATTATCTGTGACTATGTGATGCACTGGAAGGTAAATGGTGATTGTGGTTATGTTTTAATCAAATCAAAAGAAATAACATAGAACTCATGGCCACTGCAGTGCCACTGTGCACACTTGAAAATAAAGGTGCCAAAAACGGTTCTGTAGGGTTTTCTAAAGAACTGTTCAATTAATTATTTAATGGGTTCAGTGGTGTGAATGGACGTTTTTAGTGGAAAATTTAGAGGTCTTAGTGGTTTCAGTGGAATATTTTGTGGACTTAGTGGAAAGTTGAATAGTTTCAACAAAAAGTTCAGTAGTTTCAGTGAAATATTTAATGGTTTCAATGGAAAATATGATTTCAATGGACAACCCAATGGTTTGAAAATATTTTTTTATGGTTTCAGTGAAAACTTTAGTGTTTCAATCAAAATCTTAGTGTTTCCACTAGAAAATTCAGCTGTTTCAACAGAATATTTAGTGAACTCACTGGAAGATTGAGAGGTTTACATTGAAGATTCAGTGGCTTCAATGGAAAATTAAGGTACAAAGATAAATCAATTAATTAAAATTAATTTCAATTGACAATTCAGTGGTTTTAATGGAAAAAATCAGTGGATTTGGTTGTTTCAATAGAAGATTTAGTGGTTTTAATTGGGAATTGAGTGAGGATTCAGCAGGTTTAATGGAATGTTCACTGATTTCAGAAGATTCATCTGTTTCACTAGAAGACTCTCAGCTGTTTCATGTATAAAGAAATTTTAGATTAAAAGTAAAGACTTTTAATTTTTATACTAATCAATTATTTTCCCTAACTCCAAATCCAAGCCAAGAACCATTTGAGGAACCTTTATTTTAAGTGTGTAGTTAAGTCACTTTCTGGAATACTCACCATACCAGCCAGGGGGTGCAGGGCAGTAGACTGGAGTGGGACGGCACGCAGGCACTGCAGGGGATTTATACATACATATATTTCTCATTTAGCAGCTAGCATGATCTCTTGGAGTAATTTCAGGTATTATAAGGTTATAAATGTATAATATTGTATTATATGGATGATGCCAAATTCATATTTCACACGTACAGTCCTGCAGAGGTGCCACGACTACATCTTCTTTGATTGCAGGACATATAAAAAATGAAAAGACAGTTTAAAAGGGAAACTCCATCAAAATAAGACATTTAGTAGATTTTCTGAAAAGCTGTTATCAGATTAGCTTCTTATGCACTCCATTCAATCTCAAGGCTTAAAGGGATTACATTTATTTTCCAAAACTGCTTGGTAGCTACTCAATCAGATCTCATTTTGTCAAGCTGGATGTTGGATTAAAGCTTTTCTCATTGATTCAGTCACATTTTGAAGCTCTTCTGGGGTAATTGCAGGTTTTATTGCATTTGATCAGCTTTGTGGAAAAATGCTGATTACTTCATTTGGAAGTTTTCACTCTTTATGTGATTGATAAGTGCAAACGTGACAAAAATGCTGTCATTTTAAATTGATGGTCTTGTGAAAAACAGCATAATAACAGCAGAATAACATTTCACCATTCACCAGAGGTCTTTTACATTTTCTAAACATTTGATGTTGAACATATAGAAATGATCCAAAATAACATTAATGTACAACTTCAATAGGAATTTCACTGATTTAAAAACATTTTTCAGATCAACTGATTGGTTAAGATGTGCATTCAGAGTAGTTTGCTATAAAACTCTATTCTAAAGAACTGGACATCTGAAATAAGATATACAGACAAAAAACATTTGTCACATGAATGTTTAAAGTGGTTGCATTGCATAAGGATGATCGGGCTATAAGTACCTGCAGGGTTTGCAACAGGATTCACAGATTGAGAAGAGGTGGTACAGTGCAGTTTGATGTATCGTAAATCCATTGCAAAGTAGATTTTAATGATTGGCAAAAAGGAGTGATTGCATTTTTGGGTGCCAAAGGCCAGAGTGTGAAGGAAGTAGCTGAATTTGCAGGTGTATTGAAGTGTACACTCATACAGGTCTACCACCTGTGGTAAAAATCACAGTGTACAGCAATCTCTTATCAGAATTGTGGATGACAGCACACAAGGCTGAAGATCTCTTGTGTGCCATTCTGCTCTTGTTCATGGTATGCAGTTCCTGGTGCAGTATAATCAGTTTGGCCAACAGTATAAGGAGAATTTCCTGTAGAATAAGATTTTTACCACTGCTGGTAGACCTGTATGACCATACGCATTGATACACCTGTAAATTCAGCTAATTCCTTCACATTCTGGCCTTTGGCGCCCAAATGCAATCACTCCTTTTTGCCAATCATTAAAATCTGCTTTGCAACCAAGTTTCCATATTTTGAACAGGACATTCACTCACTGTACCACCTCTTCTCAGTCCCTCAGTGAACCCTGTCACACACCCTGCAGGTATTTATAACCTGATCCTGTTGATGCATCACCATCTGCAGGAGCCTGAAGTTACTACCACCACACAACTAATGTTTTGTCTGGGAGTTTATTTAAAATCAATGGTAGGTGTAAATGTGCTTAAGGAAAAATAGTTCTCAAACTTATTTTTTTGATTTCTCATTTTAGCATGTTCAACATTACTTATAAAAACTCATATCGTTTCATGGGTAGTTTTTGATAATATATTAAATGTCTTTATTTGATGTATGGTTGAAAAATTGAAAACTAAATTGACTTTACATAAAATGGCTCCAAGTTGGTTTTCATCTTTGCACATTTTGAAAACGTTTACCCTTTAAAATCATAGAAATGAAATATATTCTTTTGATGTTAATTCATTTGTACTTAATTTTGTGATCATTTTTGTTGAAGCTGCAGACTTCTCTTTCCCTCTAGTGGTCATTTACATGAATGGACAACCATCGTCCCTGTCATAGTGTAACTGTGCTGGTTCTTGTCAGGAATGACAGGAATCTGAAACCAGTCTGCTGATTTTACCTTCCTGTTCAGGCAACCCAGACACCACCAACTTCTCTTTCACAGCTGGAGAGCAAAAATATAACATTAGAATCATCTTTGATTGGAATTACTTAATTAATATGGTTGGATTATTTGAAATTGCTATCCGGTGATCTAGTTTCTCAACAAAAACCATCAACTGCATATCTGAACATTCTGTTTTCTTAATCAAGTACATAAATGAAAATAACTGTGTTATGTTCATGTGCTGAAGTGAAGGGATGCCGTTTACCTTCCTGCTCCTTTAGCTGTGGCTCTTCTTTCTTTACCTCTTCTTCTGAAAATAAAGACACATCAGAAGATCAGTAGAGCTCTGTCAACTCTGACAAAAGGGTTTCTTTGTGTGATGCACTTGGAGAACCACGTTTGGTTGCTTGAAAAAGCTTTCAGTTTATGCAGAAAGTGTGAGGAAGGACAGTATTACTACTTTTTATGTCAGTTTTTGTATCTCCCACAAGTTGTTGACAGTGAGTTCAGTACAGTTGTTTATTCTTCATCAGACGTTTAACATATATTTCACACAATATATATCAGAATATCATAGATGCACTATAATAGGAGATATTAGTCCATAAACAACCTCAATAAACACTATTAATCACTAGAATAGGAGATATTAGTCTATAAACAACCTCAATAAACACTATTAATCACTAGAACATGTGATATTAGTCCATAAACAACCTCAATAAACACTATTAATCACTAGAACAGGAGATTTCTGCGTTGTCTTAAAATACAAAAACACCTAAATTTATTTTTGTAACAAGAAACTTAATGACTTTTCTTAAATTGACCACACAAGTATAAAATGTAAAGCATTGCCCTCTTTTATATTTACATGAAAGTTTTGTACAACTAGGGTACACATATTGTATAATACTACTACTAATTTGCTCTCACCAGGTTATGAAGGTGTTCTTGCCTCAAGTGCAGGAGTTTAAGTATCTCAGGGTCTTTTTCACCAGTTGGGGTAAGAGTGAGTGGGAGATCAACAGGTGGATCAGTTCAGCATCTGCAGTGATGTGGATTCTGTACAGGTCTGTTTTAGTGAAGAGGGAGTTGAGCCAGAAGGCAAAGCTCTGTTTATCGGTCATCTACGTTACAACCCTCACCTATGGTCACAAGCTTTGGATAGTGACTGAAAGGAAAGCTTTCTTCGCAGGGTGTCCAGGCTCTCCCTTAGAGATAGAGTGAAGAGTTCGGACATCCAAGAAAGACTCAGAGTAGTGCCACTGCCAGTTGAGGTGGTTCGGGCACCTGGTTAGGATGCCTCCTGCACGCCTCCCTTGTGAGGTGTTCCGGGCATGTCCAGCTGGGAGGAGACCCCGAGGAACACTCAAGACACAATGGAGAGATTATATCTCTCAGCTGACCTGGGAGTGCATTGGAACCCTCCCATAGGAGCAAGAAGAGGTGGCATGAGAGTGACGCCTGGTCTACTTTGCTTATGTTGTTATGCCCGGAACCCGGATATGGATAAATGAAAGATGATGGATGGACTACTACTACTAATAATAATAAACCACTTCTATTTTAGTAAAGAAAACAGCTATGATAGGTTTGCTGTAATGAAAATGAATGGTGTCCACTGGTTAAATTCAATCCTTCTTGCATTGTTAAAAGCGCAGTGTTTAAAATTCAGTGAAGCTGCTTTATTTTAGGAGTTTAGAGAAGGGGGGGTCATTTTGACTCTTAGGAGAAGGGTAGTAAACAGAATATTAAGACTGCACAAGGAGCCTCACCTGAAGTTATGACATGAAATGGTTATACATACACTGCAAAATATGTGTTGTTGTTGAAAATGTTCAGTTTAATGGGTGCCAGATTTAATGACAAGATATGACCTCCCTATGCCTATATGGGTATTGGACACTTTAGGGAGATGTCCTACAGCTGTTAGCTAGGTCATTGCCTGCTGATAAATAAGTAGACAATTCACCTTATTCTAGTTATTATTATTATTGTCTTTAGAAAAGTATAATATGAGTTGCTGTGTTACATTCTGATTTAAATCAGAGCTGAGTTGCTTTACTGAAAGCTGAAATCTGCTGATGGTGGTCTGGTGATTGTCCAGCAGGGGGCACTCTTGTGTGTCCTATGTCAGTGTAGGACTGTAAAAACATTGCTTATAGGTTATGAAAACTGCTTAATTAATAATGTCCTCAGAAATCCCCACACCACTCTGCGTCTGCTCATCTGTGAGCCAGCCGATGGGCTCAGAGTTAATCAGATTAAAATCAGGACCTTCTGCACTCAAACAGAAAAGCCATTAAGGAATAAAAACTGCTCTAGCATGCTTACAAAAATGCATAGTTAAAAATATATTTCTTGTTTAAACAAATTCAGGCTGTAAAGTGGAAACAAGAAGAAGAGCATCATTTATTATGACTTGTAATTATTGAAGAATCCACCAGATGGCGACATTATTGAGAAGGTTGTGTGCCAGAAGGGGCAATGTGCCATCCATGGGGAAATATGAGTCTCAAAATAGATCAGAGTGAAATTGAATTTGGCCATTAGCCCATAATTATGTATTGTGTGCTACAGCAGCCTATTAATAAAAGCAAGAAAGCATCTATTAATGGCAGGCTCAGGACAAAAACACAATTTAGAGCCTCCACCCCCACTTGGCTTGCTATCACACTTTGCAGTACTGGACATTTGTATCCCTGACTGTAGGGTTGGGTGGTAGATTGGTAGTTTGGTTGGTTGGTGGCTTAGTGTGGTAGTCTTACTGGTTGGCGGGTTGGTAGTATGGTTGGTTGATTCATTGATGATTTGGTTGTGTGAATGGTGGATTGGTAGTTTGGCCAATTGGTTGATTGGTGGGTTGATAGCTTGGTTGGTTGATTGGTTGGTTGGTGGATTTATTTGGTAGTTTGACTGGTTGATGGCTTGGCACTTTGGTTGATTGGTTCATTTGGTTGAGTCATTGGTGGTTTGGATGTTGGGTTGGTAGTTTGGTTGGTTCATTTTTTGGTTGGTGGAATGGTAGTTTGGTTGATTGGTTGGTGGTTTGGTTGGTTCATTGTTTGGTTTGTGGATTGGTAGTTTGGTTGGTTGGTGAACTAGTAGTTTGGTTAGTTGGAGGTTTGTATGGTCAATTGGTAGTGTGGTTGGTTAGTGGGTTGTTTGGTTGGTGGATTGGGAATTTGGTTGGTTCTTGTTTTGGTACTTTGGTTGGTGGTTTGTTTGTTAGGTGGATTGCTAGTTTGTTGATTGTTTGATTGGTGGTTTGGTTGTTTGGTAGGTAGGTTGCAAGAACATTAGTTTGGTCTCAACATTGGTGGGACACAACAACCACGTGTGTTCTCCCCTTTACTACAATATTAAATGTCTAATACAAAATCAAAGTGTATGGAGTAGGGAGGATGTTAAAATATACATAAATAACCTTAAATACATATATCTTCTTACAGATCAGAGATGCGTACATTGTCATATAAATAAATTACATTGTATTCAGTTCCTTCTTCGTATAAGCTATGTTAATGAATTTATTGGTTTTCTCTATACAGGAATATATAGGAACACACTATGTTTCCTGAGGCCTCAAGAAACTATTAATAACAGAGCTGGTTTATATCCTTAATGTCTCCATACAGAAATTGGAGGCGAGTTTTGTTTGCAATAATAAAGTCAAATTAAAGTTGTTTTTTAGATTTAGATTTCTGGGAATTTATGTCATTTCTTTAAATGTGCCTCAATCCTTTATGGCAAAGACGAATTAGATCAAATGATATTGAATAGAACCTGTTAAGCTTTTTTGCTCTTTGATGTTCTTGGTCTTTGATGAAAATAGTTTATTATTGGCAGCATGATGAATATGACAACCAACTCTGTGATGCAGTACAAATAGACCCACTCAGAATCTAATCTAATCTGTTTTTACACCAAAAATAAGCAAGCCAAACATACTTTTGCACTGGTCATGTTTTACATGTTCTTATTTCCCAAATGGTTAAACTCATTAGATTAAATTGGGTAGCTTGTTCTCTTTACAAAAATGGGTTCACTTACTTTCACTTGCAGATTCAATAAAACCTGGAGTTTATTTGCATTTGTACAAGACTGTGCATATATATATATATATATATATATACACATATATATATATATATACACATATATATATATGTGTGAACTCAGCCATATATTCATGAATGTGTCTTTACCTGGTCATATGGACTTATGTAAAGCATGATAACTGAAGAGGGAAGTCCAGAATCCTATGTCAAGTCCATTCATTTGGTATAACAGGACACCTCAAAGGCCATTACCCTGCTTATAAAGTACACATTTAGGTTTTTTTGTGTATGTGTATAAATATCACAAAATGTATCATTTTTTGTGCATTTGTTATTGGCTGTCATTGTAGTAGCTGCTTTATTACAGGTTGTCAATCAATGGATAATTACAGTTATTGTTATATTGTATAGTTATCGTTCAGTGTTTACATGGTATTGATAGAATGGTGATTAAACATTTTTTCTTTTACCAGATCTCCATAAGTGTCCCATTATACCAAATTAATAGACACCTACCAGCCAATCAGGATAGAGTATTTATTGTTTAAATAATGTAAATACATACAGTGGAACTTCAGTTATTGTTTGCCCTGGTTATCTTACAGTTTGGTTATTGTTGCTTTTTTGGGGGGGACTTTTTGTCCCAGTTATGTTGTATCCTTCCGGTTTTCATGTTTGCCCACCTGACTTGCTAATTTCACAAAAACAAAACATTCACCCACACATTTGTCGTTCATTCTAGCTTTGTTTCTCTGACTTTGTATCTCGTTGTTTCTCTGGTTTTATTTCACATTGTTTCTCTGGCTTTGTTTCTTGTTTCTCTGACTTTGTTTCTCGTTGTTACTCTGGCTTTGTTTGTCATTGTTTCTCTGACTTTGTTTCTCATTGTTACTCTGGCTTTGTTTCTTGTTTCTCTGGCTTTGTTTCTTGTTGTTATTCTGCCTTTGTTCATTGTTGGTTCTCTGGCTTTGTTTCTTTGTTTTTGCCAATTGTATCACCTTCCCAATGTAGTGGTAGCCAATTAACCCATCCCCTGAGTTAGGCCTCTCCACATCACTTTGCAATGTCCCTGACTCTAGGAGGGTGCAAGCAAGCACAAGCCTCCTCCGCTGCATGTGATGCAGCCACAGCTTCTTTTTCGAACCACCACTGATACACCATCACTGGAGAGCCTAACGGGCTCGGAGGAAAGCACACAGGGTCCCCAGCTCTAATTGGACCAATCAGTAGATGCCTGAGCCAGCAGACACTGCAATGTGTGAAAGTGATAGGGAGAGTGAGAGCGCCATCTACCCGCCCAGAGAGAGCATTGCCAATTTTTTACTCCCTTGGACCCCAGCTGTTAATGGCAAACAGCATGACCGGGATTCAAACTCGCAATCTTCTGGTCATAGTGGTAGCGTCTTGCTTGCTGAGCCACTCGGGGCCCCTCTCTGGCTTTTTTTCTTGTTTCTCTGACTTTGCTTCTTGTTGTTTTTCTGGCTTTGTTTCTTGGTGGTTCTCTGGCTTTATTCTCATTGTTTCTCTGGCTTTTTTCTTGTTTCTCTGGCTTTGTTTCTCATTGTTTTTCTGGCTTTGTCTCTTGTTTGTTCCCGGGCTTTGTTTCTTGTTTCTTTGGCTTTGTTTCTTGATGTTTTTCTGCCTATGTTTATTGTTGGTTCTCTGGCTTTGTTCTTATTGTTTCCCTGGCTTTGTTTCTTGGTGGTTCTCTGGCTTTATTCTCATTGTTTCCCTGGATTTGTTTCTTGGTGGTTCTCTGGCTTTGTTTCTCATTGTTTCTCTGACTTTCTCTCTGATTGTTTTTCTGGCTTTGTTTCTTATTTGTTCTCGGGCTTTGTTTCTTGTTTCCCTGGCTTTGTTTCTTGGTGGTTCTCTGGCTTTGTTTCTCATTGTTTCTATGGCTTTCTCTCTCATTGTTTTTCTGCCTTTGTTTATTGTTGGTTCTCTGGCTTTGTTTCTTGTTGTTTCTCTGGCTTTTTTCTTGTTTCTCTGGCTTTGTTTGTCATTGTTTTTCTGGCTTTGTTTCTTGTTTGTTCTCTGGCTTTTTTCTTTTTCTCTGGCTTAGTATCTCATTGTTACTTTTGCTTTTTTTTGTTTCTCTGGCTTTGTTTCTCATTGTTTCTCTGACTTTGTTTCTTGTTTGTTCTCTGGCTTTGCTTCTTGTTTCACTGGCTTAGTTTCTCATAGTTTTTCTGGCTTTGTTTCTTGTTTGTTCTCTGGCTTTGCTTCTTGTTTCACTGGCTTTGTTTCTTGTTGTTTTTCTGCCTTTGTTTATTGTTGGTTCTCTGGCTTTGTGTCTCGTTGTTTCTCCGGCTTTTTTCTTGTTTTTCTGGCTTCCAGACTTTGTTTCTTGTTTGTTCTCTGGCTTTTTTTTCTTTTTCTCTGGCTCAGTTTCTTTTGCTTCTTTGGCTTTTTTCGTTTCTCTGTCTTTGTTTCTCGTTTTTCGAGCTTTGCTTCTTGTTTGTTCTCTGGCTTTTTTTCTTTTTCTCTGGCTTTGTTTCTAATTTTTTTCTGGCTTTGTTTCTTGGTGGTTCTCTGGCTTTGTTTATCGTTGTTTCTCTGGCTTTGTTGTTTCTCTAGCTTTGTTTGTCATTGTTTTACTGGCTTTGTTTCTTGTTGGTTCTCTGGCTTTTTTTCTCATTGTTTTTCTAGCTTTGTTTCTTGGTGGTTCTCTGGCCTTGTTTCTCATTGTTTCCTTGGCTTTGTTTCTTGTTGGCTCTCTGGCTTTGTTTCTTGTTGGTTCTCTGACTTTGTTTCTCATTGTTTCTCTGATTTTGTTTCGCGTTGTTTCTCTGGCTTTTTTCTTGTTTCTCTGCCTTTGTTTATTGCTGTTTTTCTGACTTTCTTTCTTGTTTGTTCTTTAGCTTTTTTTCTTGTTTCTCTGGATTTGTTTCTCATTGTTTTTCTGGCTAAAACAAGTCACACTAAAGCGACAGTGTCATGGCCTGAAAATGGTGCGAAAACAAATAGTGGCCGAGAACCCTGAGAATGGGTGTACAAAACAAAGGCTGCCAGCTGGATCACACCAGCACACTCTAAAACAGAGTGGAAACCTGTAAGAGTGATGTTAAATGTTCATTTATCAATTTCATTAGTCTTTTGTATTTATTTCTCATTGTTTTCTGTATGTAAAACTATAGTTATTCTATACAAAATGTGTTTTTGTTAATATTTTGCAGTGTCTGGAACAGATTAATTGGAATATACATTATTTCTTATGCACAATATTGCTTCAGTTATCATTCATATTGGTTATCATCAGGCACTTTAGAACAGATTAATGACAAAAACAGGTTCCACTGTACAACATACTTCTGTTCTTACATGTAACATCTACAACATGGGTATACTATTAAATATCATGTGCTACTATATGACCATATATATATATTATACCCTCTTTTTGCATGTGTGTGTGTACATTTAAATAGGTGCATTTGCCAAGCAGCTCTGGCAGCTTGCAGGATGAAATTTGAATATTCTAATATGACAATACAGTATAGACTGTGTCTGTGTGTGTGTTGAAGCCATGTTGCATCATCCTGTCCACATGTTTACTTAGTCTGGAAGGTTAATAGCTTGAAGGAGAAGAGCACAATTTGTGATCCTCTTATGGAAAGATGATATGTATTCAGTGTGTCTTACGCTCTCTTTCACCCCAGTGTTCTCTTTGTTCTGTTTATTTCTCGATTTGCTTATTTATTGTTCAGTGAGTGACATAACTACATCATCAGAATTCCAGACTGTGTGTATGGTAACAATATATCAGTATGCTTATGAGACCTATTGCTGTGGCTTCAGATTGAGTCTGTTATAATCTTTATTTTTCTGTTGGCTGAATTAATCCTATTCCTTCACATAAAAGGCCTTTCACTGGAGAATTCCTACAATGACTATGTTTTGTTGTTTACATGCACTGACAGTAAACTGGATCAAAACACCATTTACACAAGATGTGTAAATGAATAGTCCATTTATAATCCTGTTTACATTCACTTCAGCATAGTCTGACTGTATGGCAATGACTATTCTGCATTTATGATCAAGACGAAAATTTGTTTAGCTGAAGTATTGCTCATTGATGTCTCAGAAGACTTAGTACAGATGCTCGTAAAATTGCATAGGAACAGCAACGTGAGACAAAAAGGATACGCACATAAACAGTATCAGTCATTCACAGGAGAAAACTGTACGTCCTGGATGAGAAACGATGAGTTCATATTGATATTCCTATTGAGCTTCACTGTCCAATCCTTTCTCACCATTAAAACACTTGAAAATGGAAGCAGTGTGATAAGTGAACACAAAATGTGACCCCAGGGATGAATAGTTTCCAGATTCTGTGTGGACCACACCAGATTTCAAAGCTCCAGACCACCAAGAAA
>BRDA01055104.1:0-33216 GCA_036984385.1 Crenuchus spilurus | reverse complement strand
AATTGTACAGTTTGATAAAGCAATAATTTTCTCCAGATCTAGTTGTGTTATTGGATTAAAAATTTCCATCCTGTCTTCCAAAGCCGTGTTTTGTTCTATTTCATCTAAGTCTGATAGCAGACAGCTTGGGTTTAAGGCTACAGATGGGTTTTTTTTTTGTCTATTTTCTATTTTATTATGAAAAAAGTTCATAAAGGTGTCACTAATAAGATTAGCTGGAATCAGAGTTTCAGTGTCTCCATGTATTTTTGTAAGTTTAGAAATCACACTGAAAAGTACTCTAGGATTGTTTTTATTGGTTTCAATCAGGGATGCCAGGTATTCTGAACGTGCTTTATTGATAGCTTTTTTATACTCAGTAAAGCTGTTTTTCCAGGCACAGTGGAATCTTTCTAGTTTAGTTGACCACCATTTCCTCTCTAGTTTCCGAACTACTTGCTTTAAAGTGCGAGTCTGATCATTATACCATTGGGCAAGCTTTTTCTGTCTCGTCTTTTTATATTTAAGAGGTGCTACAATGTCTAGTGCTAAACAGAAGGTGTTTCCTACACGGTCAGTCAGTCTTTCTAAATCCATTGAGCTTAATGAAGAGTAAATGGGAATTGATATTGAGGTTTTCTATAAATCTTTGGGCTGCATCTGATGTTATTAAGTGTTTCAAGCAATAACGTGGAGATCTGCATATATTGTGATTAAAATGTAGCTCATAAGAGATTAAATAACGATCTGAAACTGCTGGATTTTGAGGAAAAATGTTTAAGTTATCCAAGTTAATTCCAAAGGTCAAAACTAAAATCAGGGTATGATTACAATAGTGTGTAGGTTCTTTTACATGTTGGGTAATACCTGTAGAATCTAAAATAGCTGTAAATGCCTTTTTTAATGAGACGTCTATATTTTCAAAATGTATATTAAAGTCTCCTACAATTATTACTTTATCACTGTACACTACTATGCTTGACACAAAGTCACTGAATTCTTTTAAGAATTCCAAGTAGTGCCCCGGAGGCCTGTTTATTTGTAGTTGGATTGGTTATATTAATTGAAAGAATTTCAAAGGAATTAAATGTCTCATAGTATTTCTGATTAATGTTTAAAGTGTTTTGATAGATTATATCTACACTGCCTCCAGTTCCTGACAATCTAGGACTGTGAACGTAATTATAACCTTCAGGGCTGGCTTCATTTAGGGCTAAATATTCATCAGGTCTAATCCATGTTTCCGTAAGACATAAAATATAAAATTTCTGATCACATATAATTTCATTCACAATAAGTGCTTTCCAGCCTGATGAGCATCAACAACTAGAGGTTCACATATTTTGTCACAAATATGTCATATTGGATTGTTTTCCTCAATAAATAAATGTATAATTTAAATTAAAAAGTATAATTTTTGTCTCATTTGTTTAACTAGATTCCCTTTATCTACTTTTAGGACTTGTGTGAAAATCTGATGATATTTTAGGTTTTATATGTAAACAATTATTTGTGATGGCTGGAATTATATAAAATGATCATCATTATAGTCCTGTCCAGCACCCAATAGAGGGGTAGGAGACTCAGCATGACCCTGAACTATGGAAGGATGGATGATCACTATATTCCAGTTTTTAGCTTTCACAATAATATATTTACATTTCAACAAATGTGAATTGAATGCAGTTTCATACTTGATTTACATACATGTATATAAAACAAAGCAGAAAATGCATTGAGAAATCATGGGTCTAAATGAAGGCAGCTAAATTTTCTGATACAGTAGTGTACTACACTTTCTGCTCATGTTGACAAGAGTAGTGAGTATTGTTTGTTTATTTGAGTTTGAGCTATTTCTGTCATCAAATGAGATATATGAAGTTTCTACTACATAAGATCATTTTTAAGCCAATTTCAGCCACTAGCCAGTTAATCAGAGTGGAGACTACTTTAATAAAGGTATACACTGAGCAAAAAAAAAAAAAAAAAAAAAAAAAGTAAATGGAGCAAAGATCTGACACTAGTTTAAAGTTTCAATGCAATGTCAGCAAATCCTTTTATAATGTGATTAATGGCATATGCTGTTCATAAACCATATATGTATTGACTTAGAACTATGTTGTTCAATGCTTATTAATGTGTTATGACAATTGTATGTAGATAGTTTTCAAATAAAGTGTATAATTCTCAATTAAACTGTTTACTTACATATTATTACATATTTACTTAGAACATTTACTTTCATGCCAATGAATCATTAGCTAAAAGCCATAATTATGTAAGGTAAAACCATCAGGTCTCACTTCACCTTCCTAACAATGGTGTAAACCTCAGGGTTTGATTTTTGTATCAAGAACTCTGGCCTTGCATCAATCTGCAAATACCCAAGGCTACTAGTTCCAGAAGAAGCATAGCAGGCTTGATAACTAAGAGATGAGGAAGGAAGAACCAAGGTCAAAAAGACAGTCATTAGCATTTTCCAATTACTTAGGCAGTTTCTCTATTTAGATACATGTCTGGGCTAAGGGCTGCATCTCTGTATACTGCTATTGCTGTGTAGAGTTGTGCAGTCTAGAAAAGTGTAGAAAAGCTACAAAATGTCAATATAAAGTAAAACAGAGCTGGAGAATTTGCTTCCAGCTTAAGAATCTTGTTTATGGAAGCATTTGATTTGTTCTGGGTTGTCAGGAAAATGGTTGTGTGTGAAGAGTAATGAGACACTGAGGATGCTATTTGTTGAACACCCCCCACCACCACCACCACCACCACCACCCCCAAACACTCTAACAGAGCATCAGGTTGCCATGGCTGCAGATGTTGGAGTGTTAGAGTGAGAGAGATATGGAGAGAGTCCACGAGTCATGAGACTGTCATGTTCATTAGAGCAGACACACATCAGCACAGGGTGGCAGCAACAGCTGCTCAGGAAGAATCCTGTGGGAATTAGAGAGGAACCTGTAAGCATCAGCTGACGTTTATTCCTATATTCAAATTCAAAATCAGCAATAAAGCTGCACATTAATGTTGCTTAGTACATTTCTAATGAGTCCACACAACAAGTCAAATATCCATTGCAATTAATTACTCGAAACTTCTGTCTGTTACATACCATTGCTATTCAAAGAAAAACAAACATCTAAATTGATTTGAGAATTTTTCATTTTCTGCATAATGTGACTTCAGCAAATGGCCTTCACAGTGTGTTAGAAATCTACGATGATTAAACCAAAAGGAAATGCTACAAAATTGCTTGAATTAAATATTTATTTTATATTTTTTTATTATATATATATATATATTATATATTATATAATTTTTTATTTTATTTTTTTATTAATATTAATTATATTAAAAGTAAAAGGTTTTGTCCTCCATTGTAAATTTACCATTTTGTAGATACTAGACTTTCAAGATGCACTGTGTAAGTCTGGGGATTTGGAGATGTCTCTTGTGCAAATATGTAACCGCATGAAAAGTACAGAAGAATATTCTGTACGTTTTTAACATTTTGTGCATTTGTAAGCTAGGAAGGAGAATTCAAAGTGACCTCAATCAAAACTTTGTGAATGAAATGTCTTACAGAGGATGTAAGTGAATGATGTAGTCTGAAAAACTGCTCTGACTTTTGAATGAATATTTTATGCTGTACAGGATGACTTGCAGCACGATACCATATTTTAGCACATTTTATCCTCCTGACTCAGTAGTTTGAACAGTTTTAGTACAAAAGCTTACATAATTCAGTTTTACTTTAAATCAAATGTCCCTCTTCTTGACCAACCCATTGTCCACCCACAAATATGTTCTTTTATGCTGTTACTAGGTTAGACCTGCTTTAAGTGTTACTGGCAAAAATCCCACTCAGTATAACACCTACATTTACTGTGCATTATTTATTTCAAATCATAGTTTATGTAATTTATGCACGGGCGTAACTTTAGATTTAACTACCACAGCCTAATCCAGTTCAGTAATACAATATTTTAAACTGGAAAGAATACAGTACTCATATTACACTGTTTTAATAATGTTGGAATTAGGTATAAGATAAAACTTTGAGTTGTGTTTTAGTCTCACATTAGTTTGAATGGGAACTGCACCTCTATGCTTGCTTTAAAAATGTTTTTTTTAATTAAATGTATTATCACTGTATTTGCAGTTATTTGTGGGTGGAGTATATGAAGGTCAATTTGCACTCATTGAAATGCTAAAAGTCACTGTCCTTTATTCATTTCTGCATTTTGATAGCAGAGCTCAGTCTCTCTCTCCATGTCTCTCTCTCTCACTAAATCTCAATGGCCCTCAAAGCCACCAGCTCAGCAGAAGGTCATGAAGGAAGGCCACAAACTAAATTGGTTAACAGCTCCAACAAATTATATTACATTGCCATGTGACAGACCTAATACAGGAGAAGAGAGAGAGGGGGGAGAGACTGTTTTGTAAAAAGTTAAAAATTAACTATGAAAAAAAAAATGTATTAGCATATTACCTTTAATGCAATGTTGTTTTCTTATTCATATGTGCACTTTTATTGTTTATGAGGACTTTATTGGCTCCAGTTGCACCAGTTTGGTTTATGAAGCTCTATGTCATCATCAAATAGTGCTATGAGCAGGATGTGAACATGTGCAGAATTTAATAAGCTTCTGAAATAAATGTGACAGCATTCATCTGTATTCTGTCCCTGTGCTCGACAAGGGTTTACCTGATCTCTGACACAAAAAGAGCTACATTTGTCACACACACCTGCACACACACCAGGATAATGAGAGCCTTGAGAATCAAGTTTTTACTCAGTGTGATCTAGCCGTTGTCTCAGCTAAGTTTTGAAATCCTACAAGAAGCTTAGTGCAGACCTCATGAGGGGAAAAAGTTACAACAAAGAACTCAATGACAATTCATTGACTTCTTTACTACTTTAACTGAGAATTCGACCAACTTTTCCAAAAATGTCTGTATAATTTATTAGCTAAGATGTCAAAGTGGTTTGATGTGAGATTGTAGATGTGTGGTTCATCTAGAGAAATGTACCAACTCTGAATTCTTTACAATAACAGTAATAGGAGCAAAAAGTTATTTGATGTGCTTTCCAATGACGAGTGAATCTACATACAGTGGCAAGCAAAACTTTGGGCACACCTGGCCATAATTTATATTATTCTGAATACCTAGTTTGAGAAAAAAGATTTGGAAGATTTCCAAAAGGCATAAAGCTTTTCTCAACAATGTCCAGCTTTTCTTGAAAAGTCCGTCTTGAAAATGGTTTTGGAAAATAAATCTACGACCAGAGAGAAACATATTCTCCTCCTTCAGCCGTTGTGGGCTGACAAAACAACTATTAAATCAAGAAAACAATATATTTTCGTGTTTAAGTTGCTACAGGAGCAGTTTGTAGCTCTGACACTGAATGTCAAGTCAAGTGGCTTTTATTGTCATTACATCTGAGTACAGGTACACAGTGCAATGAAATTACGTTCCTCCGGAACCATAGTGCAACATGCAATGACAGTACAGTAGACAACAAAGTGCTAAGGTGCAACAGGACAACAAAGGACTAAACACTATAATAAATACAATAAATACAGCAGACAAATTTAACAGACAGGACAAGACAGTGCAGTACCGATGCGGTACAATGGAATATTCTTTCATTAGTCAATCAAAAGACCGATCACACCAAACTCAACAGTTGATTGGTTAATGTTACAATTATTTCCATTTATTATGGTCTACAAGACCTGCTCTACTGACTCAGAAGCCCGAAGGCAGATTTATTTGACCCTGGAAACACATGACAACTGAAAGCTATATGGATATAGCTTTTATGGATAAAAGCTGTATTATAAATATAAAAGACTGGAAGCAGCAGCCAAGAGAAAATCTATGAAAGGAAGAAAACAGACTGTTGGGAATTACTTTATAAATGTTCATGGAAATATATTAAAACATAAGTCAGTGATTCTGATAGTGTTTACACCAAACAAAGAAGGTCTTGCTGATGGCCCACCACTGAGTAAACCTTCCCCAAATACTTTCGAAAAGGAGAACTTCACTTATTTTTAAACATTTAATAATTCTTTGAGTTGTAATTAAGGACATTCTGCATGACGTAGAACTTGATATTGTCTGAGTAACTTACCTTCAGTGATGTGACATTTGGAGGCAAATGTTATGTAAGATGTATTCATTCTGTAAGATTTATTCTGAAAGAATTAAGACTATGCATGTTCTCATCTGTCTATTTTTACTGTTTTCTTAACCACAATATACTATTCTTGGTATTAATAATTAAGATTCATATACACATTTAGGCTAACTGTGTATAATCATGTATTAAAAATGTATTAATCACTAATTTTTTATGTTTATATTTATGTTTATAATGTTTATGGAAATTTTTAAGTGTTGCTTTGAGAATGGAGTTTCTCTACCAAGACATAATAGTACTTGTACCAAGATTACCTTCCTACAGCCTACCAAGAATGGGCAGTGAGAAAACACACAGCTCTCACACACACTTTACAGACAAACAGATAACAAACCTTAAAAACAGACACCCAGACACACACTAATACACATATCACAGCATACACAGCTCACTTCCAAAACATTAAGACACATTATCACACACCACACAAACTATTCAAATATTCAATTCTTACACATTCATAATTGTATTAACTTTGTAGTAACTGACAAATTTCCTGTGTGCTGATTTTTGTGAGACCTCTTAATTTTTACGCATATCTGTTATCTGTACAATCTGTAAGAATGATGTAAGAGTCCATCCGAAGAGGTCACTTTGACCCCCATCAGATGGAGGCAGGATGAGGCTGATTTTGATTGGTCAATTGACATTGCATGAGATGTCAAATTTGATTCCACTTTATTACATTTTCATGTAGAGTAATACTAAATTGTCTGCATAAGCATGGCACCCTGAGAGGTCATGCCTGACGACCAAGGCATTTTTCTGAGTCAGCAGCCATAAAGAAATTTCTCCTCTGAAACATGTATTTGATGGACTCCATTTCTCTACTCTGAGTTAAGAGACTGACAATTTTGACTGTCTTACTTTTAATTAATATTTTTTTAACCAAAAAAAGTGTTTTCTGTTCATCACTATAATACTCATCCCCAAAAAGTCAACTATCACAGGATTGAATGACTACAGACTTATTGCCGTATCCTCTGTAGTCATGAACTCCTTCAAGAGATTGGTTCTCACTCATCTGAATGACATCACTAACCCCCTGTTAAACCCACTGCAGTTCACTTACAGAGCTAACAGATCAGTGGATGATGCAGTAAACATGGGGCTCCATCTTACCAACTCCAACATCTTGACCACCCAAGAACATATGCAAGGATCCTGTTCTTGGATTTCAGCTCGGCCTTAAATACCATCATCCCAAGTAGACTACACAGCAAAATTCTCCAGCTCAGTGTGCCAGCCCCCACCTGCCAGTGGACCACCAGCTTTCTCACTGGCAGGGAGCAGCAGGTGAGGTTGGGGAAGTTCACCTCTGGAACCCAGATAACCAGTACAGGTGCTCCACAGGGCTGTGTACTCTCCCCACTGCTCTTCTACCTGTACACCAACGACTGCTTCTCCACAGACCCCTCTGTTTGTGGATGACACCACCATCATTGGCCTCATACATGATGGTGATCAGTCTGCTTACAGATGGGAGGTTGAACAGGTGGTCCACTGGAGCAGCCAAAATAATCTGGAGCTGAATCCAGCCAAAGTAGCCAAAGTGGATTTCAGGAGACACCCTTCAATGCTGCCAGTACTTACCATCTCTGACAGAACAGTGACAACTATGGAGTCCTGCAAGTTCCTGGGCATTACAATCACCAGGTACCTGAAGTGGGACAGCAACATCAGTGCCACCACCAAGCGAGGTCAGCAAAGGATGTACTTCCTGCGTCAGCTGAGGGTGGCTCAGCCATCAAACAGGATATTCACAGACTGCAGCGCATCATCAGGTCTGCAGAGAAGACTATTAGTGTTAAGCTGCCTACACTTCTGGATCTAAAGAGCTCCAGAACCAGGAAGCGTGCAGAGAAAATCATCTCCAACCCCTCACATCCAGGACACCACCTGTTCCAGCACCTTCCCTCAGGCCGGCATTTTAGCCAAATGAGGATCAAGACAACCAGGCTACAGAGAAGCTTCTTCCCAGATGCCATCACTCTCCTGAACAGTTGACATTACTATTACACAAAACACTATATCTCCTGGTCTCTTACTTCTTCTGCACTTTAAAACTATACTAACTATACTATATACTATATACTATACTAAAACTATTCTGCACTAACAAACTATACACTACCTGCCTCGTCACTTTGCCCTACTGCACATTAATGCTGCAACCAGCACTTTAATGTAGATATGCACAATGTAAAGTTTATAGATATGACTGCTGTGTGTGTGTGTGTGTGTGTGTGTGTGTGTGTGTGTGTGTGTGTGTGTGTGTGTGATAGTATTTATTTTTTGTTGTTGTTAATCCTTGTGCACTGTGAGCTACTGTAACCAAAAACAAATCCCTTGTATGTGTGAGCATACATGGCCAATAAAGCCTGATTCTGATTAAGGGCGTACTCACACTAGACAATCTTTTCCCTCTCAAAGCATGACTCGGACTAGTGTGATCGCTTTGAACCGAGCATGGCACATTTAACCGTGCCTGTCTGGGGTGGCTTGAAGAGGTGGGCCGGAGCACAGTTCAGTTGGACTCAAGCACCGTACACATCAGTGCGAGTGCTATCTGTGCCAAAGCACAGAAGACGTCAGTGAGGTGACGTTCCTGTTAAACAAACGTTACAAAGAAACGAATATGATTAACAATTAGTAAAGAATTTCTGTCTCTGCCGTGTATTTGCATGCCAAAAAACAATCCAAATAAGACAAAACATATGTGAAAACCTGAACTCCACTGTGTTATACTGTGTACTGTATACTGTGTCTGCTAAATGCCACAAATGTAAATGTAAATGTTATACGAGCACACTTTTCTTCAAAACAAAAGTCGCCTTATGATGACGTAAGCATGCTCGGGTATGGCTTGTTAACAGCCGTGTGAGCGAAGGCCAGCAGAGGAGTGGGAGGGGTAATAACTGTGCAGCAGGGTACAGGCAAACGATGCCTAGTGTGAATACGCCCTAAAATTGGCAAAGTCCAATTTTGACTGTCAACAAACACCACAATACTTGCAGAAGTCGTGTCCATAGTCTTGGCATAGTGTGACCTGCTTACAGAAACTTGGTACTGAACCCCAGTCAGCCATGTGGTAGGCAACATATTTACCTAGGGTAACCAGATCTGTGATGACGAGAAAGAGGACACCTCAGCAGGTTTTTTTTTTCTTTTTTTTTGTGCTTGAACATAAGTTCTATTATTGTTATTATTATTATTATTATTAATAATAATAATAATAATAATAATAATAATAATAATAATAATAATCAATATTGACAAATTATGATTTATATTTTATTAATAATTACTAGTTACTATTAATTATATACTAATAAGAAGTATTCAATTTATTATGAATTAATAAAATAATACAATTAATATTAATCATTAATAAAATAATATTACATTATTACATATTATTACAAATAATAAACTGTTAAAAGCTTGTAGCATACCATTATCACCCAATCTTTTTCAGTAAACTTCACTCCAGCTCATTATCACCAATGTTACAGTTATATTTGGACTGTATGGTCATTAGACCTCATTTACACAGTATTATACCTCATTTTTGAGCAAGAATAAGCAGAAATTCTGAATTATAATTTTGATAATAGTTAAACTTAGAGGCAGGTAAATGGATGACTTATCACAGACTGATAGACATACAGACTCAAATGTTAATGTTTGTTCATTTTATTGTTAAACCTCTGATATTAAAATATGTCTAGCTGACGTGACACAGACAGAACAAACGCTCAACATGTAAACAACTTACAGGTGAAAATGGACACCGCTTGAGGAAGTGACAGCGGCGATGACCAATCACACGTTAGCAAGAAATGGCAGAGCCAATCAGTGATCTTGTGGGTGGCCTAAAGGGAAACCTAATGCTCGCCCATGTACATTTAATATAGCGTAACATCGCACTCAAGTGAACTGAATGGAATAGTGGGAGGGCAAGACTAGTTTGTGAACAAAATGCTTCTCGAGTAAAACAAAATCCCGAACATTTTTGAAATTCTGCCCGGACATGTTTTTGAAGTCTCAAAAAGAGGACATGTCCAGGTAAAAGAGAACGTTTGGTCACCCTATATTTACCAACTCACTGTACCAAGCACATTTAATCTGGTAAAGTAAATACTAAATCATATGTTAGATACCAACTTAATGTCCAGATTGTTTTGGATGTCTGGTTCCTACCACCACGGTTGTGAACCAGTCAGATTTAAATGATTTAATAGAACAACACATTTCACAGTGGAGGCTGAGAATGCTCAAATTTCAGCTTTAAACTAGAAATAACCTTCTTGGCCTGTCACGTTGTAAGTTTGGGTTGTGTGGCAGCCCTTGGCATGCCCTGTAATTAATAATGGATAGGTGTCATTTTGAGACAGAACATCAGAAATCATTTCCACTGATGAGTTTCTGCCTCATTTATTTTCATGTTCCTGGCATTTCCCTTAGTGGCTATATAAAACTTCCTAAGATCTTCTCTCTCTCTCTCTCTCTCTCTCTCTCTCTCTCTCTCTCTCTCTCTCTCTCTCTCTCAATTCCGGTCAAAAAAAAACGTTCGATTAATAAACATAGACAAAAATTTGGGCACAGACTTGGGGACGGTCCGAACGATGTCCGGTCTCTTGAGATTGTTTGAGACAATGAGAAGATTTGACTCGAAATTAATAAGACGAAGTCCAAAGAGACCTAAATCGAATGCAAGATGTGATACGTGGTATTACAGTCATGTTACAGTAATGACGTTTCCTAATATCTCAGTAAACGTAAAACAAAATGATAGGTATAGACCTAAAATGTCTTCAGTGATTTGGGAGTTGGACGAAAGACTCTCTCTCTCTCTCTCTCTCTCTCTCTCTCTCTCTCTCTCTCTCTCTCTCTCTCTCTCTCTCTCTCTCTCTCTCTCTCTCTCTCTCTCTCTCAGAAAGCAGGTTGAGGGTTTAGTGACTTCTGTAAAATCCAGATATGGATAGTAAAACAAAATGCAAATGACTCTATAATCCTTTGCAGTAATGACATTGTACTGACATTATGGTGCATAGTGTAGAACGTAAGCTAAATCCAGAGAAACCTGAAGCAGAATAATTAAAGCTCAGTTTAGAAGAGTAACAGAGTTTGTTAGAGTTCTCTGGCCTGTAGCAAGCCTGGCAGGGGTTCAGACACGGGTTTAAAAACAGATACAAATAATTAGCTTGCAAAAAAAAACTGGCCTTATAGCACACAAGAGGACACCTCAAGTGCACACATACCTGCTATGTCAGTTCAATGAGGTTACATGTCAACAGAATTACCTGCTTATCAACAGTTGGTTCTCCTAAAGCAGAGCTTGTGAAGGTGAGCATGAGCAGTGAGAGGAATAAGTAAATGTGAGTAAAAGAACTCCTCAAAAGACATTGTGCATGTTTGGTCCTGTGCACAAGTGGTGGTAACCTCTATAATTAAATACTATTACCTTTAATATTAAAAGTAAAATCAAATTCCAGACTCCTCAAGGGTGCTCCCCCCCATTTGGGGCCCTGGTAACTCAGTCCCACTTTTCACCCCACCTACAATGCCCCTGTGCATTACTGATGCATTCATTGGAGGATAGATGGACTTGCACACTAGTACTGAAGAGGGGATTCAGGAGCCCACTAGTTATTTATCAGTTTTAATATAGACTAATACCCCGTGAATCTTCTCTTTTTCCAACATTTCATAATTCTGTGAGATATAAACAATGTCATTCTGCATGATGTGGAACTTTAAGTTGCTTTGTTTTTGGTGTACAGTACCAGTGAAATGTTTGGACACCTTCTGGACATTCAGTGGTTTTTTATTATTTAAAATTTTTCTGCATTGTAGATTAATACTAAAGTCATCCAAACTATGAAGAAATACATGTAATTATTTAGTAAACAAACAAGTGTTAAACAAACCAGAATATGTTTTATATTGTATTTTAGATTCTTCAAAGTAGGCATGTCTTGCTTAGTTGACAGCTTTCTTGGCATTTTTTCAGTCAGCTTTATGAGGTAGTTTCCTGGAATGGCTTTCAGTTAATAGTTGTGCCGTAATAAGAGGTCATTACTTGTATTTATTTATTTACTTAATGTGTTTGAGACATCAGTGGTGTTTCTACTTTGAAGAATCTAAAATATAAAACATATTTTGGTTTGTTTAACACTTTTAAGTTTACTACATGATTTCTTCTGTGTTCCTTCAAAGTCTGGATGACTTCAGTATTATTTTACAATGTAGGAAAAAAATAAAAACATTGAATGAGAAGTTGTGTCCAAATTGGTACTGTATATATTTATTTAATTAATTGTGGTGGAACCATTAGACAAAATGTCTAAAATGCAAGCATTTTATGTTGCTTCCAAAATAATCAGTGAACCTACACATTATGTGCAGTACTTATGCAAGATATTTTATATCTAATATTGATTGAACTTCCTGAGAAGTAGTTTTTATAGGCAATTGACACATTGGACGTCTGGTTACTATTACCACTGCTGTGAACAATTTGGACTTCATAAATTTAAGGGTGATGAAACACCTTCCCACTGGTTTCAATTATTCTTTAAAGTTTGCAGATTTTCTGTTCTTTGCTTAGAACAGAAAAATTTCATCTGTGATAATCAATCATGTGATATAGATGCAGTGTATTAATGTTATATCAAAAATGTGAGACTTTTGCTTTAAACAGAAAGGCCTTCTGTTTCTATTAAAAATGGATGAATTTGGGGTTCTAGTGGATTAAAAAGGGAAATTTTGCTTCTGCTCTGTATTCTCCACTTTTCTCGTGTGACCTGGAAGGCAGTGTTTTGCTCCCACAACAAGGCAGTCGATGTCCACAAATCTGTCTGGAATATAAAATGAGATTGTGTCTTTTCTCTCATGCACTTGTGCACCTCTAACAAGTCTAATAACACAAACATATAGAAATTAAAGACAGATTTAGTGCAGAGATGTGATAACTGTCTGCAGTTTCAAAAAGAATATGTAAACATTTGTGTTTTTTAAATGTTTATTGTTTGTTGAGGAAGAAAAAGCCTTACATCAAAAAATTAACAATGAAGTACATTTTTGTTCAAAATTTAATTTAAAACCTGTCCTATAGACCCTGATCTGGTCTTGTGACCAGAAGGTTGCTGGTTCGATCCCCAGACAGGACATGACTGAAGTGCCCTTGAGCAAGGCACCTAACCCTCTAACTGCTCCCCAGGCGCCGGTGGATAAGGGCTGCCCACCGCTTCAGGCACAAATTCTAGTGTGTTCACTAGTGTGTGTGTGTTTCACTGCACGAATGGGTTAAATGCGGAGGTCAAATTCCGTTGTGTGAAAAATCACATTGGCTAAATTGGTTGATCTTAATCTTAATCTTAATCTATATGTTATATTCTTCTTACACAAAAAGTCACATATTTCAAGCGTTTTTCTGACGTGTAGCTCATGAGGTGGTCAGAAAATAATTTTGTAGTGCTGGAAAAAGAAACCACTAACTCCATAAAGCTTGTTAGCAGACGGAAGCACGAAATGCTCTAAAATCTAGTAGATGCTGTGTTGACTTTGGACTTGATAAAACACAGTGGATCAATACCAGGAAATGACATAGCACCTCAAACCATCACAGAGTGTAGAAACTTCAAATGAAATGCAAAATTGACTTTCATTTGAAAATAAACTTTTCAAACTATTAAAATTTGAAACTTTGTACCACAAGAGTCCAGATCTTGTTCACCTTGATGTTGCAGACCAAAATTAGAGCAAAAAAAAATGTCACTTTACATGGAATAAATATGACAGATCACCTTTTTGAATTAAATTATGATTAAAAAAAAAAATCACAGCATTACAGTATAACATACTCCACCTGCTGCTCAAAGTATTTTTATTTCTTTGTAGAAATATAATAAATAAATAAATAAATACATAAATAAATATTCCATTTTTTTCATATTCATTTTTCTGCTTTTGTCTTTGCTCCAGTTTAATCCTTCCTCAACACTGAAGTCTTCCCAGAATTCATTAACCATGTAACCCTGATAATTAACTTGGTATATTCCCCCTCAGCTCAGGCCAGCCTCCATTTCAGCAGGCCGGAATTTATGAGAATGGATTAGAGACAACATAAATTAGGGCCAACTATATCAATTCATTAGTCCCAGCCCCTCATAAAGGCCTAATGGGAAGGAAAGTGGCCTAAATCAAATATACTGCAGACATGGTGCTCAGACAAGACAAAAATAAAACTCTGCACAAGTGCAGGATGAACTCCTTTATAAAGAGTGCACTTGAGGAGTGACAAAGCTTGATATGTACAGGGAAATGCACATGCCTTATCCAGCTCAAATCAGCTTTCCAGTAGGACTCCACAATGTATATGTTTTGCATTTTAAATTGTATAATCTTCAGATTTGACTTTACTGCAGAAAGCTGTAATATACAAATGAACATCCAACATTTTTTATTGTGTGCATTTTTTATTTCATCACTTTGCTGAAAACAAATATTGTAGATCATTCTTAAATTGTCACATGACCACACAAATATTAACATTTGTATAAACTTCCTGCTTAAAAGTTTGGGTTTGGCGACAACACTGGACATCTTTCATGACACTCTAAAAAATTTATTTTTCTAGCTGTTTAGAGTATATGATGAAATCCACAAATGCTGCCACTCCAGACACATAGAAGGTAGAAGGGGGCCCCCCTCAATATTCATGGGATGGATGAATATTGTGGTTATGTGCTTAATAATATAGCAGTTATTTCACTAATGGAGAACAAAATTACCTTTTTCTTTTTTCAAACACATACCAGAGTTGAAAAATCTGTGCATATACCTCCAATTCAAATGATTAATAGTGTTTACGGAGATTGTTTATGGACTATTAGCTCCTATTTCACTCTATAAAATATTAAGGTACTGAGGTTGTTTATGGTCTAATTCCTCCTTCTATCCACAATATTTCTCCATCCTACAATGCGTTGTGTAAAATGTTTGCTAAACTTCTGGTGGAAAGTAAATATTTATAATAAAGCCTATAAGCTCACCGTCAACCACAACAAAACTGAGCAAAATGTGGCAACACTGTCCTACTTCACACTACTATAGAAAATAGAGGATCTGGAGCAGCAGAGATTCACCCAAGTATGGATTCACATACAAGGTTTCTGAAGGTGCCCTCTTGTGTCTGGTGCCAAGACATTAGCAGCAGAGATAGAACTGCCAAGGCTCAGACTTATTCTGAACTTGTGAATTGGAATTTGGAGGCCAGTGCCAGCAAGTACTGCTGTACCACTGCTGACTGCACCCAACAGGTTTTGCTATTTCAGAGATGTTCCAAACAAGTTGGCTGGCCATGATTTGGCTTTTGTTGAAGTCTCTCAGGTCTTCACATCTGCCCATTTCAACTACATCCAATGTGTCCAACACCAAAAACAAACCAAAATAAGAGACCATTTCAGTCAGTGTTTTGGTGCATCAGTGTAGTTTAAAATAAGACATATCCCAATACAATATTCATTAATATAATAGCAGCATGTTATTTTGTTTATACTCTGCTTAAATCCTAATAGATGCAGTAACTGATATTTACAGCACTTACCAGATAAACAGATACAGATAATAGCATTGCATTACACCCCTCATTCTTCAGAGTGATTAATGAACACATTTAAGCTGATTAGAACTTATTTTGTGGCATCTTTACCTTACAGGCAACTTCAGTTTGCCATTAAGCTACCTTACCATTTCCCAGTTCAGTATGGCTGACTGCATTAAATCTCTTAACACTTGACAAGTCTCTGAGTTCAGACCATGCCTACAGCATATTTTTATGAGAAGAGAGTCTAAGAGAAGTCTAGAATGTATTTTAACACACCCTTGATGAACAGAGAGGTATAAAGAGAAATGTAGATGGTGGTCCGGTGCAAACACATCACAGAAAAGTAGATATGGAAATGTATAACATGATATATTGGAAGGAAAAAGAGCTTCAGGCATGGTCATTCTCCCAAACTTTCCATTTTAAGATTGTCACAAGAGAGCTAACTTGAAGGTAATTGCAGTGCTACGTTAATGACACGGGACACGATAGTACAACACTCCAGTTGTCTTGGTGTTAATCATTATTTATTCTAAGTGTACAAAAGAAGAAAAACAATGCAGTTGGGAGCAATGCCGAGTTTGATAATACAGTCTAGAGAAATGTTTTGGCAACCAAGTTTCATCTATATTTGCAGCTAAATTTCACATTTGTACAATTCCTTTGCTAAATGACATTTGCCTTCCAAAGTTATTCAAACTCTGACCAAAGAATATTGTGACAGAGTCATTATCTACTGGTTCTAATTTCCAAACTCCACTTTCATATAACTCAAGTCAACTTGCTAGTAAACTATGACTGATTCTTTACAGTCTTTTGAGGGTTGTCACATGATAACACAGAGGCTACACAGCCTCTCTCGACTTACAAGAGCTATGTAATGGGATTTACCAATGTGGTAAAACCACACTGCACATTGAGAGTCCAGTCTTTGCTCCCTATAACCAGTTATCCATATATATGCATGTGGCTCTTTCTTTCCTTCTCTCAGTCATTGTTGGGGGTCTCCTGTTGCTCCATGGGACTAGGGTTGGAGGAGAGTGGAGAAGAGGTTTCTCCTGAACCATACTTGCTCTGAAGGGAGCGAGCCACGTAGCGCCAGTATTCTCTACGAATAGTATCCTTCTCCTGGGCAAGCAGCTCACACAGCTGAGAGAAAAAAAAAAGACAAAGGTGAGTCTACCTGTACACTAATATTACCATCAATATCTTAGTTTTAGCAGTTATTCAAGCAGACATGTAAACAGCACACAACAGCATATTTAACGTGGATTTAAAAAAAACCTGATGCAGTCAACTGTGTTATAGCCAAATAGTCAAGCTATTAAATGCATGTATGTAGCAGTAATCACCATTATTAAATTCAGAAATTAAATTTTGTAAATAATTCAACTCTACCTATAACAAAGTCACTCACACATTCATACAATTCATGTTTAGCAAGCTGATAATTCTCCACAAGGGAGGGCTATGACACTTCCACTGTTCACATTTACCTTGTCTTTCAACTAAGTGTCATTAAAATGAGACTATAAACCACTTTTGGGGTTTCAAATCAGACACACTGTGTGACATTTTGCCATCACACCTGACTTCTTTGGTGCTAATGTACTTTTTGAAAGAAAGAAGCCTAATTACTAATATATTCCTGTAGACCCATGTAGAGGTTCTGCAGTATCAGATTGCTTGAATACACTCTAAAACAATCAATTAATTACAGTCAGTTATTTCTGTACATGTGAAAATGTACATATACAAAGTGACTAATCAACAAACATCAGCAATTAATTCACTCTGTGAAGACAAATAAATTATTGATATAGTGAGTAGTGATATCAATATACACCCATTGGCCACTTCATTAGGTACACATACCTTGTATCTACACTCAATTTTATCAGCTCCACTGAGCATAAAGGTGCACTTTGTACACTTTTCTACAACTACAGACTGTAGTCCATCTGGTTCTCTGCATACTTTGTACCTCCTTTCTCCCTGTTCTTCAATGCTCAAGACCCAAACATGACCACCACAGAGCAGATATTTTTGAGTAGTGGATTCAAGTCAAATCTATTTATACTTTTGATGTTGCAACAAACCAGTTTTACAGAGTTCCAGTAATAACAAACACACAAAACCCCTGGTGAGCAAGCCAACGGCAACAGTGGCAAGGAAAAACTCCCTCAGAGCTGCAGGATGACACCTCAGGAGGAAGCACCCATCCTCCTTTGGTCAACTACTGATAAGTTACTTATAGACAACCATTGTATGATCCTATGATGCTGTTGTAGTGTTCAGGTGTGCAGATATAGCGACAGTAGTGATACAACAATGTAAGAATAATACATATAATGGTGGTGGTTAATGATAGTAACAATACTAATAATAATGGTAGTAAAAATTTGAGTCCATACAAGCACTGCAGTGACACTGATGTGGTGGAGGTGTGTTAGTGCATGTTGTGCTGGTATGAGTGGATCAGACACAGCAGATCTGCTAAGGTTTTAACATCTCAGTGTCACTACTGGAGAGAAAATAGTACACCAACCAAAACTGTCCAGCCAACAGTGTCCCATGGCCAGCATCCAGGATGACCAAACAACAGATGAGCTACTGTCTCTGAGCTGCTGTAGATGTATTTAATAGAGTGGACAGTGAGCTAACAGTGTTTAAAATCTCCAGCAGCTCTGCTGTGTCTGATCCACTTGTACCATTAGTGTCACTGCAGTGCTGAGAATGATTCATCATGCAAACAGTACCTGCTCTGTGGTGGTCAGAATCATTGGAAAACAATGTGAAATTGGGATAGAGTCTGTAATTGTAAAACTACAAAGTGCACCTTTATGGTAAATGGAGCTGATAAAGTAGACACATACAAGGTATGTGTACCTAATGAAGTGGCCACTGAGTGTACATACACCACAGCACACTTTCCCAGTATCATTAGACAGGCTGGCTTAAACTGCACCACCGAGATGACATTTTTCACACAGAAAAAGAGACTTGTTTGTAGCATTCCTATAGGAATATAAGACCTCTTTGTGAGGCAGTAAAAATCTTTTAGCTCCTGGAACAGCGACCCTACTGCTAACGATTGTCAATATTCAGCATTTCATACTCTATCTAAAAAGGTCACTGCTTCCTGTTCTGCACCGCTTTAGTTTCCAGCACCTTTTCTTAGACACTCAAGCAAGAAAAGTGGTTTAAAACGGTTGGTGGGTGTTGTCATAATTTAAAAAACATAAAATCTTTGTGCACTTGACAGATTGAAATGCTTTCTTAGAATGTTTTGTCTATTTTAAAGTAAAATAAATCTTTTCATCTTCTCATTCTTTTTTTATTGCCTCTTTACCTGAGGAAAAAAAATCAGTCATATTATTTTACATCTCTCTGTAAGGGAATTGGAAGTTTGACTGCTGCTGAAATATATATCGGCAGTGTCATATCAATCTGCGTGGTAAAAAAGCAGAAAATCAAGCAGGGCTTCTGTCCCAAAACTCCAATCATCCTCATCATCATGACAACCCAGTGTAGCAAACACAGTGCACCGAAACCTCATTAACCCAACCACAGCAGCCACACATTTATCCAGCACACGAGCTGCCACTCAAACAGCACACCACAGCCGACAGTGGATTACAAGAGAGATGGAGAAGAATGGGAAGAGAGGGAGAGGTAAGAGGAAGAGGTGGAATATATCAGTATTAATGAACACAGTGCAAGTGTTCGCCTCTGATTCTTCTTCTTCCTTCCTTCCCTTCTGCTGTGTACAGGGCTCATTGTTCCTGATCAATGATTTATCAATCTGTCCACAAGTTAATATTTCAGTATCTCCGGCAAAATATTGGTTTTTCAGTTCCAATTCTTATTCCCTTTGATCAAAACGGGTCTTAATATCGTACGGATTGTTGAATCGAAAAATATCTAAAAGTCTAATGAAATATGTATGGCAATGGTTAAATCGAGTTATCAAAGAGAAATAAAACATCCTGTTAAATTTTAAAAGCATATCAAAGACAAAGTGATCAAACCTAGTGAAGGTTGCTTTCTCAAGAATGCAAGCAGTTGTAATTCTCTGCCTCACAGTTTGTCTTTCATTCTATATATCCACAGTTTCTTGACTAAATCTAATCTGCGCTAATAAAAAATTCCTTTTATGTGCTTCACTCAGTCACCTCACAGACACTATTACAGTTCTCTATTCATGTCAGTGATTAAATGATCTGATCCCACTGGAAAAAAGCTATGAAATTGAATATGTGCTTTTTCCTTTTGTGTCTAGCTATGAGGAGGCCGTCTTTAATGTTTTACATGATTAAACAAAGCATTAGAAATTCTTCAGATCTGGTTTTTGTCACTGAAATACTTAGCATAGCTTGACTATTTCAAAGGGGCATAACCTTTGCTGTGTACTTGTTTATCGAGCCATATTCTTGAAACTGTTACTTGAAATGGACTCTTAAGAGGAAAAGAGCCATTCAAATATTCAGACTAAGGGTCATCAGTTTTGGTCCTCGAGGGTCCATGTCCATTGCAATTGGGTAATTAACAGATTCAACTCATCAGTTAATTAGCAGGTTCAAGTGTATTACAACTGGAATTGATGACCTAAGCAATAGACTAAGACAAGCTCTTACAAAGCCAGTGTTAGTCTATAATTATATGGGTTTCACATAATCAAATAGTTTGACATTAATTATCCTCCAATATGTTTGGTGTCTGAAGTCTACATCTCTAGTTTCGAGTGTAATGTATAAGCGCATTTCCAAAAAGTTAGGACAGAATGCAATTATAGCAATGTGTTAACCCTATATTTAATTGGAAATAGTAAAAAAACAACAAATAATATATTACATATGTACACACACACACACACACACACACACACACACACACACACACACACACACACACACACATATATATATATTAGACGTGTTGAAATAAATCATATAATCGATGCATCGAGATGTGGATGTGAGCAATTCAGCATCGAAGCAGTTACAGACCATATTCGATTATAACGTGATAATGTCATTTATCACCATACGTAATAGCAAAAATGGTGGAGATGAGTCACGAGGTTGAGATTAAAAATGCATCAAATGTTTTAAAAGACAAAACATGGACACATTTTGGATTCTATGAGCTGACTGGGAAGCGCAAACTGGACAAGCCACATGTGGTGTGTAAAGCCTGTCAACCAAATGAAATACCAAATTAAATAATACAGAACATTAATGTGATGCATCGTGATATCGAATCGAATCGTTGACATGATAATCGTAATCAAATGGAATCTTAAGATCCGTGAAGGTTCACACCTCTATATGCCCATTTTGAATTTTATGCCAGCAATATGTTTCAAAAATGTTGGGTTAGTCTGCGTTTACAGGACATTTACAGGAGAACAACTACTTCTAGTTCCGAAAGTGAAATGTTTTCCAATTCCTGTTTGATGAAGGATTTCTGTTGCTCAAACAGTTTGGGTTCTCCTTCGTCATATTTTTTATTTCATAACATATTACCTATTTTGTGTTGTAGCTAACAAGTAATGAAAGATTGTGACCACCAATTAGCATTCTACAAAACTCATGTATAAATCATCACAGACCTGCCTGTTAAATAATGTCATACAGATCTGCTTATGTGGTTTCTGACACTCTATGACTGTATAGTGTCTATAAAATACAAAAGTGTGTTGGGATGTATATTGAAAAGAATTGAAACTGCAGCATTTCACCTCCACAGACTTGCTGAGTGTCTCTGACTGGTTGTATTTGCTGTTATTGGTCTCCAGTGCATCCTCGTAAAAGTCAACCAGGAATCCGAGCAGGTACGGAGAACAGAACATCTCTCTCAGTTCCTCAACCTGCTCCAGTAGCCCAGGATATGCTGACAATCCTCCAGCCTGCAGAATTCTACCCAACAGAACATAAAAAATTCTTCTGATGAGCATATTAGGACATTTCTTACCTGTTCTACTGAAATTCTAGCATTCAGCTGTCAGCTAAAGGCCTGTTGTGGTTTAGTGAGTGATTCCCTTCCATTTAAGAGCCACAGAAATGGTTCATACTAGTATAAAAGTAAATGGCACCATCTGCTGTTTCATTATAGTTGTTACACGGCTAGACCATACAAGCTACAAAATTATGATGTATTAACATTTTCACCAAAAAAATACAACTGACACTTACCCTTTCAGATAGTTCCATGCACTTTCATTGTGGGGTGCTTTCTTGATTTGCTTTATGCTGTACCTTTTGCAAAACAAAATGTTTACTAGTTCAAAATCATTAAAAACAGCAAAAAAACAGAAGATTGCGCTTCCTATCAAATAAAACTCATAAAAGGAAATGCTGAAGTGTGACGTCTGGGCTAGACTAAGCACATCACTCACTGTACTTCTCGCTCCAGTATTTCGGGGGGTGTGTATGTAGAGGTGTGACTGATGACGAAATGCCTCTGGTTCCAGGCTGAATTATTCCTTACATCTTCCTCCAGCAACTCATCTACATACTCCAGCTCACCATCCCACAAATTATACTCCTGAAAATACAGATCCAGGCATATGTTCTCATGCACACATGGAAACTGAAAATTTTGGGGAACCATTTAGAAAGAATACGGTACTCAAACAGCACAACAAAGGCTGAAACACACTTTTGATTTTAGGATTTAAAATATAATCCTCATTAACATTCTCACTTTCAGTGGATTCACTGTTCCACGTAATAAGTAATACTTGTAGGTTTCTAATTAATGAGAGGCAAATTCTGACACTGACATATTTCTTAATTATTAACTGCACAATGAATCTTCTTAATGGCACGTTAAAATGGCCTTCATTTATTTCCTATTAATTATATATAATAAATCTGAGTAATTACTGTGGCAACTCAGTATTCCTTTCTTAAAGGAATTCTTCCAGTTCTTGCGTATACTCTTCTAACATTCTGGTATTCAGTCATCCAAGCTGTGATTCAGCAGCATTCATTTCTGCATACTGTTTTATTTATCCCCCCCCTCATACTGTTCATACTTATTAACCACTTATTTTTGTTTGAATTACTGGTGCCTGTCTGGGAAGGTCTGTTGCAGCAAAAAATAACTGAGTTAAAACCTAAGAAACCGAAGATTTATGGGAAGACGAGCAGATTAAATTATGTCTCATTCACTTTCACTACAGTAAATCTAATGCTGGTACAGAATATAAAACAATCTATAAGCAACACAGTGGTTTATCATGGTTTGCTGTATCAGAATTTAATTATCTCTTACTCTATGTGTGTATGTGTGTGTAACTAAATGATTGTTACTTATGTGCTTTGATTCAGCTATTATGGCACCTTTATCAGAAGTCAAAATATACACTAGGTATAAAAGATACTAGGATAGCAAGTTTGCAAGACAGTAAAATAAAGCTGTATTCCTGGCAAGAGTGGTCATGAAAACCTTTACCTGAATGACCCACTGTCTGTGCTGCCATGCGTGGTAGTTCTTGGCATCCTGACTGAGAATCTCTGCTATGAACTGCAGCTCTTCAGATGGATCATTAAGCCACTCAACCACCATGCGCCTGTGATGCCTTCAGCCAAGGACAGAGAGAAGAGTCAGGAGAACTGAATAACTGCTACAACTTCTGTATGCCTTAACATGCACCAAACATACAGTTAAATACTTAATTACAGAAATAAATTATCTTCTGTTTGCATGTACACTCACAAAAAATCCAATTATAAACATGTAATTAACAGTGAAATTTCACCAGCCAATATACGCTCATTAGAGACTTAATTAAGTATACATACTCATCGTCTTATTTTCTCAGCTCCACTGACAATATAGGTAGGCTTGTAGTTCTACAATTACAGACTGTTGTCCACCTGTTTCTCTGTATGCTTTGTTATCCTCTTTTCACTCTCTTCTTTAATGGTCCGGACCCCATAGGTCCATCACAGGCCACGTATTACTTGGGTGGTGGGTCATTCTCAGTACTGCAGGGACAATGATGTGGTGGTGGTGGATCACCAGAGTAAGATAGGTCCCTCTATGTGAGTCTGGTTCCTCCCAGGGTTCCTTCCTCCAGCTCTGAGGGAGTTTTTTGGGAGAGCTACAGATGTTTTTAAACCCTCAATGTAACTGCTAGAGCAAAAATAGTTCACCAGCCAAAAGTATCCAGGCAACAGTATCCTGTGGCCACCCATGAAGGACTAGAGGATGACGAAAACAAACTGTGCAGCAACAGATGAGCTAGTGTCTCTGACTTCACATCTACAAGGTGGACCAACAAGGTAGGTTTATCCGGTAGAGTGGACAGTGAGGCAACAGTGTTGAAAATCTCTAGCAGCTCTGCTGTGTCTGACATACTTAAACCAGCACAACACACAATAACACACTACCACATTATCAGTGTCACTGCAATGCTGAGAATGATCCACCACCCAAATAGCAGATGCTCTGTGGTGGTGCTGTAGGGTTCCTCATCTTTGCAGAACAGGTTGAAGTTAAATGTTAAGGTTGGACATTAAAGTGTCTATATAGATTCATTACTGCCTGTAATTGTAGAACTGTATAATGTCTGTTTTGATAAAGCCCTCTTTGCATCCACAGAAGTTAGTTTTGCAAGATGTGGGAGTCCTGACTCAAACAACTCCCAAAAACAACACTGATGGGTGTTACTAAAATTAGTTTCACTCTCCATGTGGTGTTAAACTGTTGCTCATCAAGTGTGATCTAACCAGACATTACTACTAGTACGAAATAATTCCCCACTATTAGCATTTAAAACTTTGGTTCAAACTCAATTACTCTGTCCTCTGGAGTAGTGTTTATTGCTGCTTTAGACTTTGACATCTTCAACATCTTTAGTAACCAATTACAAACTTAGCCATAGGATTATTAAATCCTTCTCATTGCGCAAAATTAACCTATAATTATAAGGCTGAATGTTATGCAAATGAAAATATGAAAAAAAATTAAATACAGATGCCACTTAAATTTTGAATTTAACAGTGAATGTTCTACTACATGGGAAAAGTCATTACATGGTCCATAATGTGATTTTCACATCCATTATTTAGGTAGGGCCCTACTATCAATCAATTTATCAAAGACATTGATTAGCAGCAACTTAGCTGCTACTTATGCTCGTAATTCAAATGGAAGCAGTAAGGATGTACTTAGTTTTTCGCACTGCTTTTGCATTTTGGTCTAATATTTTGTTAAATAAATAATAACACTGTGTAATTTGTCATGCGCTGCTGTTCATCTGAGGTTGTATTTACCTCATTTTAAGACATTCTGAAAATCAGATTCTTTAAATGTCCTGATGTATAAAAGCAGAATTCAAAGAGTGTGTCCTTTGAATATGTATCTAATGAAGTGGCTAATGAGTGTAAGCATATGAGCACAAAACAGTACAACAACATTACAGGTTAAGCATAATAAGAGTAGTTAATTAGTCATTAATTCGTGATCCATAATTTACATCCCTGTCCATAGTCTTTTTCTTATATATGAGCACATGAAGCCTGATCAAGCACAAGACACCTAATGAGTTTTATCACCAATATGACCATCTTAAACTAACAAAAACTAATTAAAAATCTAAATAGGATTACGAAAAAAAAAAATAAAAAAAATAAAAAAAAAAAGATTGGTGCATATTACCAAACTTGGTAGTTTTTGGGCTGGTCTTCTATGATAGCTGTGATATATTTCATTTCCTCTCTTAGATCCTTTTCCAAAGCCTGCAGCAGTACTCTCCTGTAGTGCCTACAGACATGAGTCCAGCACACAGAGTACAAAAAAAACATTTCAGTGAAATGTCAGTGTACCACCTCATTCATTGTTACATTTCCCATGCATGTACCCAAAAGAAACACTCACCATACTGTGTAATTTGCTGCATTGAGATCAATTGCTTCAGCAGTCAGAGAAAATGCCCGCTCACTTTTCTCATCATTCTTCAACAGCGCCCTGAAGTAGTCATACACATCCGTGACTGTAAAAGACAAATGCCGGCTTGTCACAGTGCTGACTTTTATTAAAAGAAGTAAGTCTGAAGTTTGTAATAAGAACCAAATTTTCTGAACCAGAATCAGATTTGGCCAAGTATGTTTATACACACAAGGAACCAATTTCACACTGCTGGTGTCTCTCTAGTGTTATATACAGCATACAAGGAATGCATGTCTTATTTAAAGACAAAACACAATTTACAGTAAACAATATACATTACAGTCATGGCGAAAGTGTTGGCACCCCTGAATTTTTTCCAGAAAATGAAGTATTTCTCCTAGAAAATTATTGCAATTACACACGTTTTGTTATACACGTTTATTTCCTTTGTGTGTATTGGAACAACATAAAAAACAGCAAAAAAAGGCAAATTTGACATAATTTCACACAAAACTCCAAAAATGGGACGGACAAAATTATTGGCACCGTTAACTTAATATTTGATTGCACACACTTTGGAAAAAATAACTGAAATCAATCGCTTCCTATAACCATCAACAAGCTTCTTACACCACTCAACTGGAATTTTGGACCACTCTACTTTTGCAAACTGCTCCAAGTCTCTTATATTTGAAGGGTGCCTTCTCCCAACAGCAATTTTAAGATCTCTCCACAGGTGTTCAATGGTATTTAGATCCGGACTCATTGCTGGCCACTTTAGAACTCTCCGGCGCTTTGTTTCCATCCATTTCTGGGTGCTTTTTGAAGTATGTTTGGGGTCATTGTCCTGCTGGAAGACCCATGACCTAGTAAGCAAACCCAGCTTTCTGACACTGGGCCCTACATTGCAACCCAAAATCCTTTGGTACTCTTCAGATTTCATGATGCCTTGCACACCGTCAAGGCACCCAGTTCCAGAGGCAGCAAAACAACCCCAAAACATCTTTGAAGCTCCACTGTATTTGACTGTAGGTACCGTGTTCTTTTCTTTGTAGGCCTCATTTCGTTTTAGGTAAACAGTAGAATGATGTGCTTTACCAAAAAGCTCTATCTTGGTCTCATCTGTCCACAAGATGTTTTCCCAGAAGGATTTTGGCTTACTTACATACATTCTGGCAAACTGCAGTCTAACTTTTTTATGTCTCTATGTCAGCAGTGGGTTCCTCCTGGGTCTCCTGCCATAGCGTTTCATTTCATTCAAATGTCGACGGGATAGTTCGAGCTGACACTGATGCACCCTGCGCCTGCAGGACAGCTTGAATTTCTTTGGAACTTGATTGGGGCTGCTTATCCACCATCTGGACTATCCTGCGTTGCAACCTTTTATCAATTTTTCTCCTCCGTCCACGTCCAGGGCGATTAGCTACAGTGCCACGGATTGTAAACTTCTTGATTATGTTGTGCACCGTGGACAAAGGAACATCAAGATCTCTGGAGATGGACTTGTAACCTTGAGATTGTTGATATTTTTCCACAATTGTGGTTCTCAAGTCCTCAGACAGTTCTCTTTCTGTTCTCCATGCTTAGTGTGGCACACACAGACACACAATGCAAAGATTGAGTCAACTTCTCTCCTTTTTATCTGGTTTCAGGTGTGAGTTTTAAATTGCCCACACCTGTTACTTATCACAGCTGAGTTTGAATGAGCATCACATGCTTGAAACAAAGTTATTTACCCTCAATTTTGAAAAGGTGCCAATAATTTTGTCCGGGCCATTTTGGGAATTTTGTGTGAAATTATGTCAAATTGGCCTTTGTTTTCCTGTTTTTTTGTGTTGTTCCAATACACACAAATGAAATAAACATGTGTATAACAAAACATGTGTAATTGCAATAATTTTCTGGGAGAAATACTTCATTTTCACTTTCGGCAATGACTGTATATACACAAACTAAATAAGGACGAGCAATATATAGACACTATTCCTATTATTTATAGAATACACAAGCAACATACAGAGTTAAGGCTAAGAAAAAAACACATGGTAGTGCATGCACAAACACTTCAGGGATACTCACATCTCTCTGAATAGGCTATTTTCACCACAGGATTGGGCCCATCATCCTGAGGAACCGGATCTAGATCAGACCATTCTTTCCTATCCCTAATAAATACAACAAAGAAACTCGGTTAGATTGCATGCAGCATTTCTACAATGCAAGGTAAACCATAAGCACAACATTCTTTAAGGGTTACTACAACTCAGTGACTGATGCAACTAATTAGCATCAGCTAACCGGCTTAGCTTCATAAATCTCCAGCAATGAAAAAAAACTACGGAGCAATGAATATTCCAATACTACACACAACAATATTTTAATACAACTAAACATATATTGGAAACGTTAAACAATGAGGTTGCGCCATAAAGAGCTGGCTGAAAATTATTAAGCTAATTGGCTATTTAGCATCCTGTGTGAGAGTATTAACATTAGCGGACTACGGGATTTAACTGGTACCTGTAAAACACATAACCTCCCCTCATGGGCTCGTCGTCTTCGATGTCTGCTTCTCCTTCGATATTGTCACTGTTCACTTTTTCCTCCTCCAGTACTTCTGATACTGAATTCGGCATTTCTTCGATTTCTTCCACTGATGACATTTTGAAACGAACTTAAACGACTGAACAGCTATGCTAGCTTCATTTGACAGTACCGTAATGACGTCATACTCCAACATTCAAAATAAAAGTCACGGAAACTTACGAACAAGCCTTTTAAAAGCCCCAAGACCTAAAAAGAAACAACAACAACAACAACAACAACAACAACAACAACAACAACAACAACAACAACAATAATAATAATAATAATAATAATACATCATCAATAATGTTGATTATACTATTAAGACGGGCCAAAAACAGGACACAAGGGTACCTTGTATGTGCTAAACATGCACAATAACATGTAATATATAAAATATATTAGAAATTAGCACAGAAATGTGACCCAGTCAGAGAAACAGCAGCCAATCACTGAACTGCTGACCAGTGTTGCCAGATCTCACGATATAAACAAGCAACCAGCTCTATGAAAAACAAGCCCAAAATAAGCCCAACTGGCAACCCATCACATTCTGTAAAACAGAGGCCATTTTTAAACAGTATAAAGGTAAACATTTATTATGACATTATACATAAATAACATCAAAATTATGCTAAACACTTTTAATTTATTAATTTAAAATTTTTTGAATAACAAATTATTTTATAAATTATGTAAAAACCTTAAATTCTTTGAATAACTTAAAATCGTTTAAGCTCTTATCAAAATTAAAGTGAATTTTGCATATGTAACAGCATGATTTATTAATGAAGTGCATTTTGTTTGGTGTATGTTGATCTTATTGTCCGTCAAAGTGGATCCAATGAGTTCTCCAAGATGGTACACAGCACTGATTGATGTGTGGCAGGCTGGGAGCTGGGAGATAAGAGATTCAAGAAAGTCAAGAACAAATAAGCAAATTCACGTTCAAAAACAAGCCCAAAAAACCGCAACCCGTGACTCACAAGATTTGCAAGCGACTTTAGAAAAAACAACCCCAAAGTAGCTTATAATAAGCAGACTTGGTATCACTGCTGCTGACACAAGATACGTGCATAACAACAAAAAGCCAATCAACGTCCTCAAATCTGTTCCCTTGACGCTTTATCACATCAGCAGAGTCAGTCAGTAGTTTTAGGAACGTCTAATGTTATTGACATGTAATACAGACCCTAGAAATGTCTAATATTTATTTATTTAGAGTGTTTTGCTCATTGTACTGTATATGCTTCTGAACCTGGACTCTAATGACTGTACTTTCTATATTTGCACATTTGCAGTTAATGACAATTTTCATTAGTCTGCTGATTTTTAATGACATTTAATAGTGAATTTTTCACAGAGAACTGCTATCCTGCAGTTTGAGTTAATTAATATTGGGCTGGTACACACACACGCACACTCACACACATCCATATATACAGTTCTGTGTAGAGTCGGTTACCGTGGAGACGCTGTTGCGACGCAGTGTGCTACCGAACACGTTTCTCTCACTTCCGGTTTGGTAGTCTGCTCAGCTGTGCAAATATTTGATGTGAAATGCACATGTTTGTTTTAAAACTTTTATTTACAGCGTATCGTCAGCACCTCTAATCAGCTAGTGCATATCTGGGAATTCATTGATTCCATACAAGGAATGGAGTGCTCTGAGCTGGACTGGAAGCTCGAATCTCCTCAGGGACTTAATACTGCCTCCGTGCTCAGTGCTGTCAGTAATGTTTACCAGCGTCTTGCTGAGAAGTTCAGTCCCGACCAGAAATCAGGTAGATTAAAGCACATGTAATTTCCTGCTATTTAAATGTTCATTAAAGCTTAACTGTTATAGAGTACAGTGTAGTGTAGTGTAGTATGGCATAGTATAGTATAGCATAGCATAGTATAATATAGTGTAGTGTAGTATGGCATAGTATAGTATCAGAATCAGAATCTTATTATTTTGGAAAGTATGTTACACATACAAGGAATTTGACTTGGTGAGAGTAACCCGAGTATGACATATAACAAGCACAATTGGCGGCACGGTGGCTTAGTGGTTAGCACGTTCGCCTCTCAGGGCTGAGGTCTTGGGTTTGAGTCTGCATCTGAGCAGAGTTTCCATGTTCTCCCCGTGTCCACATGGGTTTCCTCCGGGGACTCCGGTTTCCTCCCACAGTCCAAAAACATGGAGATAAGGTGGATTGGATACTCTAAAAATTACCCTGGTGTGTATGAATGAATGAATGTATGTATATATGTGTGTATGTATGCCCAGATATGGTTGGCCCCTCTAGTCCTCCACCTCTAGTCCTCCAGGTGGACGGTCGCTTCTGGTTGAGAGTACGCTGTGCGCAACTGGCTGCCACTTCTCACCGGGGTGTGTGTATATGAAGTGTGTTGATTGTAAAGTGTCCTTGGGTGTCTAGAAAGGCGCTATATAAGTATCATGTGTATGTATGTAATAAACAGTAAGAACAGAGAATAATAAAGTAAAAAAATACAAAGAGTAATAAAGAGCTGAGGAAGCTAAAAGAAATGTAAATATGTAAATGAACAGGTATGAATACTGCGTATCCAAATATAACCTGAGTAAACAAATATACACACACTATAATATACAGAAAGTACTGATGATATGAACATTTACAGAAATTGAAACATCTGAACAGCTGTACAAGTAAGCAAAGTGCAATATGTAGCAGTATTGTTTTGTGATTGAATCTAGTTTCAGTTCAGTTTAGTGAATTTTGGAAGCTTAGCTCAGTTCAGTTGTAGATTAGTTTATGAACTAGAGTATAAGGTGTCCACTGTTGTGGAGCACAACTCTGGGGAAGAAGCTGTTAGCGTGCCGTGTTGTGCTGGTTTTGATGGTTCTGAGTCTTCTACCAAAGGGGAGTGTCTGGAAGATGTGATGTCCAGGATATGAAGGGTCAGTTGTGATTTTGTAAACACACTTCCTCATCCTCCTGGTGGAGATCTCCTGAAGCGTTGGCAGATTACACCCAATAAATGAATGTAGGTTGCGTTGGAAATCCATCACCATTTCTACTGTCTTTCCTGTGTTTTGCAGCAGGTGCTGCACCAAGAGACCAGCTGCTTGATTCATCCCTGTTGCTATAATGCCCACCAGAGTAGAGTCATATGCAAACTTCAGGATTTTTACAGCTGGATCCATAGAGACACAGTGTTTGGTATAGAGGCTGAAGAGAAAGGGTGATAGAACACAACCTTGTGGAACTCCAGTATTGAGTGTGCAGAGGTCTGAAGTGTGTTTCCCCAGACGCACCTGCTGTCTCCTGTTTGTCAGGAAATCCAAAATCCACTGACACATTGAGTCCGGCACTGACAACTGGGACAGTTTGGTTTGAAGAAGCTGTGGCACAGTGGTGTTAAAAGCTGAGTAAAAGTCCACAAACAGAACTGTAGCATAGGTTCCAGGACTGTTGAGATGTAGGATGAGGTGCAGGGTCAAGTTGACCATGTCATCGAAAGACCTGTTTGTTTGTTTGTTAGTATAGTGAGTGTAGTGTAGTATGGCATAGTATAGCACAGTGTGGCATAGTATAGTATGGAATGGCATAGTGTAGTATACATAGTACATAGTATACATAGTGTAGTATGGCATAGAATTAGTATGGATTTGAGTTCTTATCTTATAGTATAGTATAGTATAGTAATGAATTAGTTTATATTGTCCATTATAATCATACACTAAAACAAGGATATGATATTGCTTTATTCATTTATTGATTCTATATATGTATGTATATATTTTAGGTCAGTATGTTTTCAGTCAGTATTTATTCTGTTTTGTGCATATCAGTACTTAGCTAGAAAAAGTGTAATTTCGTCCACTCCCGCTCAACATTATTTTGAACCTGACCCTCATACAGTGGAGAAGTTTTTACAAGCACAGAATTACTTTCTAAAAAGACTACACTCCACACATCTGATTGTCTTGGCTAACTGTGAAAACTATTTCTGATAGAATTCCATCAGAATCTTTAAAAATGGCATTCATGGTTCATCCTAGTTTTAATGTGTTTTCTCAAGATAGTAAGATACGTTCAAACTGGAATACTTTAAAGTTAGTTACATCAGTGTGGTAATTGGGCATGTCTATCCAGATGTAAGCCAAGCAGAAAGCACTGCCACCCTGGTGAAGAAGGCTGAGAGGATGCTGAAAAATAGGGCAGAGACTGGAGACACACAGGCCAGCTTCCTTCTTGGACAGTTGTACTATGAGGAGGTAATGCTTACTGTCATTCTCTGCTCTAACATCATCACCTGAACTACTTGACACATTTTAGCAGAAGGAGACTGCATGTTTAAATGCTGCGGTTGTCGTTTACATGAATGAATTTACATGGTCATCAATGCAGTTCTGATGCATAACACAACTTCATGATTTTCCTGCTAAAACTGGTCATTTGAGAGTAAAGGTTTGAATCCTTCTTAGATTATCTGTAAATAATATTTTAAAAAAAATAAGTCTATTATACTATTATAATTTTGTTACATATTTATTTGAAGATATTTTCCGCTAAAATTTAGTTTTTTTTATATACACAGTCATATCAGAATATTATGACAACCTATTTAATAGTGGGGAGTAGCAAACTTTGGCTCACTCAGTGTTCGCTGAAACTTTCCTTGTTACACCTGTGTTCATTATAAAGGTTAACTGGTCCACTGTGGCATGTCGAGCGATCATTCCCCTCTGGCATTAATGGCCTCTAGGGCACCATTGTTATTCTCAATGTACAAGAAGTGCATTGTTGTTACACCTTCACTACAGCAATTCTAGAACATCTCACAAAGTTAGTGGTTAGATGTTAACCGGATTCCAAAAAAGTTGGGACGCTATACAAATTGTGAATAAAAACTGAATGCAATGATGTGGAGATGGCAAATGTCAATATTTTATTCG
>BRDA01055098.1:0-12112 GCA_036984385.1 Crenuchus spilurus | reverse complement strand
GATCTGAAAAGATGTGATTTGACATCCACACAGCCTGAAAACATCAGATCTGAGACCCATCAGTCTGATAATGTGAACGTAGACATAAAGACACTCGCACAGCTCCACCTCACTCACCATTTAACCACTTTTACCTTCTCCTGTACACACCGACACCTTCAGTTCAGCTCAGCTCTCATTGGCTGATAAACTTTCAGGCATGATGTCAACATCACATCAGCAGAGAATCAGCTCCGCCCCCTCACTACAGTCTAAATACTGAACATGTTTAATGTTTATGATTCTCAATGGGGTGCAGCCCTGACTGTACTGGGAGAAGATGAAATCGATTGGGGATTAGTGAGAATCAGGCTGAACCCCCAACTGCTCCCTGGGTGCTGTGGATAGGAGCTGCCCACAACTTCAGGTGCATCTGCTCGCTGCCCCCTAGTGTGTGTGTGTGTGTGTGTGTGGATTTGTCTGCACACTTCCACTTTAAAACGAGAGCATGCACATGTATAAATACACAGGAGTGATGGACGTGTCCACATATGTGGTCTTCTGCAGAGCTGCAGGCTGGCAGCCCAAGCTCGGCTTCTTAGTCTGTCTGTGAAATGGCTTCTGTAAGCCTGGCCGGCAGGCGCAGGTGCTGAATGGAGAGAGGACAGCGGCAGTCGTGTTGCTGTTGAATTGTGTGACAAATCCTGAGTTTTGTGCACTGCTTTCGTTTAGCCCTCTCCCACATTCTCCACGTTCCAGCAACAGCACCTTTAATTCTCATTTGGAAGAAGACAAAAATAAAGCCCTCTGTTTCCGCTCCGGGCTGAGTTCGCGTGAAAAAGAAATGTCATCATACATCTAAGGAGATGGTTGTGATTTAGCACAAGATTTGGACCATCTGTTCCCAGCTCCTCCAGAGTAAAGAAAGGGCATATGTTTGATTTTTGAGAGCTACAGACCACACGTTCATTTACTTTATTTACGTTAGGGCTGTCAGGATGCTCGGAGTTTGACTCTGATACTGTTCAGTGTTGAATTACGATACTAATTTACATCTACAAGGTGGAACAACAAGGTAGGTGTGTCTAATAGAGTGGACACCGTGTTTAACATCTTCAGTGGCTCTAACACACCACCACCACCACCACATCAGTGTCACTGACCATAAAGGACCATGGGGGTCCTGACCATAAAGAACAAAGTACACAGATTAATGTGGACGTTCGCTTGTGAATATTAACTTGCTAAATGAAACTACTCCCCCGTATGGATAACCAATCGAGCTGTTCTCAAACTCCATTCAGCACAGCTGCAAAAACAACTTCATTAGCACTAAAGTGGTACCGCAGGACCGTCTCCGGAGTGCTGGGATGGATTAATTTAACAAATAAACACATTCAGAGGAAAAACAATGAGCTCTGAGTTTCTCATGTTCGGGTTATTGGTGCATTTAGTACAATTACAGTACACCCACCACTGTAACGGTTTTAATGTCGACTAGACAATGGGCTTTCAATAACCATCACGTGGCACCCATACTCTGCCCACTTTCATTCATGCAGGTCAGTAAAGGGATGGCCTTCTCTCAGAGGAGCCTGTGTCATAATGTGCCCATCATTCATTTATGTGTCCTTGGCCACCTTCATCTTGCCTCTGAAGAATTCAATGACAGAATCTTTTTTTACTCTCATACCAGCGCAGGAAAAAACTACCTGTTTACCATCGTACACACGCTGAATACAAACAACAGGGCTCCACGCTGCCTGAGGTCACGATGCCATTTAATCACACCGACAATCCGGGCCGAAACAGGCCGATACGGGCAAACGTGGGCAAATGTGGGCAGGTACAGACAAACAAACGCAGTTACCCAACACGTACAGCTAAATATGGGCAAGTACAGGCAAATACATCCAAAGATAGACAAAAGCAGGCCTGCCGACGTCAACATTAAAGGGGCTTTTTCATCACAGTGCAGAGAAACCAATTCAGTAGGGAACAGAAACCTCCCTGTGGACATTTTTAACGCACATTTCAATGTCTGTCATGAAATACCTGCTTCATTTCATTATGTGCGTAAAAACCTCAACGTCTAAATATGGTAGTGCTGACCTGAAAGTTTTAGTAGCGACAACCTAACCAGGTTTTGCAGTCTTTCCTGCCCTCTCTCAAACTCTCGCTAAAGACCTCAAACTCTCGCTGAAGGCCTCAAACTCTCGCTGAAGGCCTCAAACTCTCGCTGAAGGCCTCAAACTCTCGCTGAAGGCCTCAAACTCTCGCTGAACGCCTCAAACTCTCGCTGAACGCCTCAAACTCTCGCTGAACGCCTCAAACTCTCGCTGAACACCTCAAACTCTCGCTGAACATCTCAAACTCTCGCTGAACATCTCAAACTCTCGCTGAACATCTCAAACTCTCGCTGAACATCTCAAACTCTCGCTGAACATCTCAAACTCTCGATGAAGACCTCAAACTCTCGATGAAGACCTCAAACTCTCGCTGAACACCTCAAACTCTCGCTGAACATCTCAAACTCTCGCTGAAGACCTCAAACTCTCGCTGAAGACCTCAAACTCTTACTGACGACCTCAAACTTTTGCTGAAGACCTTAAAGTCTTACTCTGAACCTCCACCATGCCCTGTCTGATCTTACCGACAACCTCAAACCCTGGTTGACAACCTCAAAACTTTGATGACCTCAAATTCATCCTCAAACCCTACTGATAACGCTAAGCCTTACTGATAACCCCAGAACATACTGATACACTTTATTGTCTCAAATCGCACTCTCTCTCAAAGCCTACTGGAACTTAAAGTCCACTAGACAAACCACAGCAGCTGAACATTCACCCACATGACTAATAAAGACATGAAGTGAAGGAGTAGGTGGTGCAGTGCAGTGCAGACAGAGGGTGGTGTAGTATTAACCTCATGTTGTGATGCAGCCCAGCGGTTCACTGCCTCAGCTGAGCTCACAGACGTAGCGGTTGACTTGTGCATTGACACAGGACGGGTTGTGTGGAGAAGCTGAAGGAAGAAGCACAAGCGCTGCCTTTAAATGATGAACGCTGCAGCGTGGACGGAGCTCCGGGGATGCAGGGAAGTTAATTGGTTTAAAAGCCTGTGATATGATCGCGTGCAGCAATGCGTGAAAAAGGGGGAAACAAACCGACACTCAGAACACGGCCGGGCTTTGATATTTGGCAATAAGAAGTAATTGTGCCGATGGATGAGGCTCAGACTGGGAGGAAGACTCATCTGCGCTAAATCAGAGGTGGTAGAGTGCACAAGCTAAAAATAAGTCGCCATCCTTTTACCAAGACAACGGCGACAGGCTGCTCCCAAACATCCTGACACCAAGGGACACGTATTCTGCCAGCAATTTCAGAACTGAGCTCATTTCACATTCTCTCTTTAACACACACACATGCAGCACTTTATGCAATCTCTGCAAAACATTTCTGCAGACACTGCCTCAGGTTCATCTCAACGTTACTTCATTATCACTAAATTACTTGCTGTATAAATGGATGCTCAGCAGAATCCCAGATAAAATCTACTGGACAAAAGTTTTGGGACACCTGCTCATTCACTTCTTCCAAAATCAAGAGCATTAAACCCCCCCCCCCAGGTCTGAGGGTGTTTCAGACACACTGATGTAGTCTGACATGCTTTTACTTGTGTGCAACGGGTCTCTGCTTATTTAAGCTCCTCTCGCAAATATCTAAAAATATATTTAAATTAAAGCTGTAAATATTTGAGAAAAAGATCCTTTAAGTTTTCCAGGGTATGTTTAGTTTTGTTTCTAGGATAAAATCTCTGAGTTTTATAAATGTTTATGCAGAATTACGAATTTGTCCCCGTAGGCTTTAACACCGACTCCAGAGGGGTTGTTGTCTCTACTGTCCAATAGAGACTTTCTACTAGATTTTGGAGCTTTGCTGTGAGGATTTGATTGTATTCAGCCACAGGAGTGTTGATTACCACCACCACATCCTGGCATTAGACATGGTGCCACAAGAGAGTCCTATTCTATTGGCAGTACCTCTCTACAGGGACTAGAACAGCTGTGTGTGTTTGTACATCTGTGTTAATGTATAGTAGCTGTGTAAGAGGAGCAGAAAACGATGGATGGATACAATCAAGAGGAATGATGAATGAGCCATTAGAAAGCCTGAAGACCCAAACAGAAGGAGATACTCCATCAATATGGTCACCAGGAGTCAGAGTCAACTTGCCAGCACTTATTACGAATTTATAATAATAATAATAATAACAATAATAATAATAATAAAGTTACTGCTCTATGCAGTTGTTACCTTACAATCTACAATTGAAGAGTTTCACAGCTTTACAGGTTTACCTCCATAATAAGACTGCTGCACATCTGAGCAGAGGAGGAAAGAGCAGAAAAACCAGCTCACAGCTCCAAATAGGCCGCTGGTCTCCACTGGGGATAAGCTAGTGGCATTTCCAAGAATCCTGTCCTCATTAGAGACATGAACCAGACGACAGACTAGAGGTAGCATTCATCTTTTTGTCTTAGGAATGTGTGTTAGGAAGTTTAGCACATATTGTGTGCAAAGCATTATGGTACATGGGTGTATGGAGGATATGTGCTTTGAGAACCATTAGTACTATAGCACTAATTCACTAATGAGTAGATAACTCTATACTAATAATAATATGTCCTAGTGATTAATAGTGTTTACTGAGGCTGTTTATGGACTAATGGCCAGCTCTAATAATATAATATAAAGTAAATCTATCTGTACCAGTTGTGAGGTAGACTTGCCTCAGCTCGGACTTGCACCAGACTTGTAAGATCATAAGACTATAATAAAGCTACCTCCACCATGCTTCACTGTAGGTCTGGTGTTCTTTTGGTGATGCACAGTGTTGGTTTTGCACCAAACACTTTTGGAATTATTGCAAAAAACTTTTAAAAAAGGCTTCTGTCTACCTCACAGCCCTCTACCTCTACCTCACATGATATCTTTTGGAATGTTTTGTCCCCTTTTCCTGACTGATACCTTTCAACAATCAGATCCCTCTGATGCTTTAAAAGCTCTTTGTGGTATCAGGACAATCCTACTAGAGCAGCAGAACCTTATTTGGGTTCATCAGAATGACTAAGTGATGGTAGTTGTGTATTAACTATTATTTAACATGAGTTTGAATGTGATTAATCATTAATAAATACTTAATAATCACAAAAACCTGGCATTTTATCAGGGCTGCCCAAACTTTGCATGGCACTGTGTGTGTGTGTGTGTGTATATGTAGTGTCTGTATGGCTTGATTGCTGTCAGACGTATGAATTTGCACCTACTCACAGCGTCCCGCTGATGAGCCCCAGTGAGACCCAGGAAGCCCAGGGAAACTCATTTGCTCTGTCTGGATATTTCATAAAGCAGTGCGACTCATTAGAGCGACATCCTGCACCCTAACTACAGCCTCAGCACCAGCGGAGAGAGAGCCCTAATTCAGCACCACGGAGAGCTCCGGTGCCACAGAGGCAGCTCACTGGAACATTACTATGCCAGCGAGTCGGCCAAATACTTTACGTTTTAGAGCGAGCTGAGCTGCACAGAAATCAACGCAGCATTCTTCATGTTTCAGACAGCAGGGAAATCAGGTCCCGCCGGTGTTGGTTCTGTGTACTCAAGCTCCCCTACGCTAGCTAAACGAGGTGCTTTCTCCAGGCTTTACTAATGGGGACAGAACCTTAAAGCTCAATATGGCCTTTGTATGAGACTAATACAGAGTATCAGTAAAAGGGATATAAATAAATAAACACAGAAGCAGCCTCCAGGGTCATAAGCTCCACATAAAGACTGTGAGAGACATCAGAAGAAGCTCATCTCAGAGAAACTAATTCATATCCTTGTAGATTTGCTTTTATTTTATAATCCCTTATTAGTCCCACAGTGGGCAAATTTGACCTCTGAACTTTACACATCTGTAGAGTGAAACACACACACACTAGAGGTGGGCAGGCCTACCCACAGTGCCCGGGGAACAGTTGGGGGTTAGGTGCCTTGCTCAAGAGCACTTCAGTCAAGATCTGTCTAGGCATTGAACCTCCGACCTTCTGGTCACAAGACCAGATCCCCAACATCCTGACCACGGCTGCCCCCGATGCTTCTCTGCTCAGCTTCAGTTTACAATGAAAGTGAAAACCTGACCTATTAAACACATTTCAACACAAAGTAACAAACGTCAGTCTGTACAGTAAGACTGAAAGAGAAGGAGAAGAAGAAGAAGAAGAAGAAGAAGAAGAAGAAGAAGAAGAAGAAGAACAAAGGAAAGACAACAAAAAAATAAAAAATAAAGAAGAAGACAAGGGAGAGGGAGGAAGAAGGAGAAGAAAGAAAAAATGAGATGAAGAGACAGAGAGGAATGAAATAGAGATGATGAAGAAGAGAAGAGAAATGAAAAAGAAAGGAAGAGGGAGGAAGGAGAAGGAAAAAGAAAGATGAAAATAATGATGAAAAACAAGAAATAATAATAATAATAATAATAATAATAATAATAATAATAATAATAATAATAATAAGAAGAAGAAGTAGAAGAAGAAGAAGAAGAAGAAAAGATAAGGAAAAGGGAAGACGGAAAATGATGATGAGGGAAGAATGAGCAGAAGTAGTAGAGAAGAAGAAGATGAAGGAAAAAGGAGGAAGAGGGTGAAAAAGAGAAGATGAATGAAAGAAGAAGGAAAAAGAAAGACAACAACAAAGAAAATGATCAGGAGGAGGAAGAAGTAGATGATGATGATGATGATGGTGATGAAGCAGCTCCTCTCCTGTATATCTGTAATGATATGAGAACAGATGAAGCTCATTGTCTGACTCAGGACCATGTGTGGGACACAATGAGCTCCAGTTTGTGATGACAGTGGAGTGAAGATCAGTGGAACACTGCAGGAGAACCTCAGTCACCTTCAGTCATTTCAGAGCTCTGTATGTCTGAGGAGATGGAGGATTCTCTAACACACATATGGTGACACTGTTCTGCTGCTAATGAGGACGACATGGATGTAGATCAGCAGTGTTCAGACAACACCTCCCTCTGTCAGCATGCACATGTCTCCTAACATCGTCTCCAAGCATGCATGTTCATGCTTTAGTCCACTAACCACGAGGCTGAAGTTAGCTTCACATTCATACACGTCTGATTGGAACTCGCCGGTCCACCTTAAAAGATGCAGTACTTTCTATAGTGCGCCTGAGGCGCTACAATGCAACTGCTGCAGCATTTAAGGTAGAACTGAGAGTTATAATAAGATGCTTAGAAAAACATGACCTGGAGCCTGTCCACCACCTGTTTTACTGCACACTACACACTACACTACACACTCCCAGCACATTCAGACACACACTCAACACCATCATCTGCCATGTACATAAAACAGCCCAATACAGCTCAAAAATGTCATTTTCACGTATTTATCTCACACTCACATCGATAGTTCCGGCGCTTCCCTTTGTACATGGTCATGCTGAGCGGGGTCAGATCTGCGGCTTCAAACTCCTGTCTGTATCTGCACGAAGTGTCGGACACAGAGTCAGTCAGTCTGCTCCTCCCCTCTAACAAATGCGCCGGTCCATAGGCAGCAGCTAAACCGCTCTGCTCGTTCGGATCATACCACTGTGCTCGAGCGGAGAGGGGGGTTCGTCATAATACTTGTGCTACTCAATCTTCCACTTAACTATACATATTGCCATGTTTTTTGTTTACAAAAATATTAACAATAGTTTCAACCCAAACCCCATCCAATCCACCACCACAAAAAAATACATAAATTAATGATTAATTAAAGCCAAGGGTATCATATTTGATACATAGTTGAGGTGTTAAGACCTCTGGATCACCAGTGTAAAAATGACAAATTATCTTCTTAAAGGAGTAATTGCGATTATTTTACACCATTTCTAGATATATAATTTAGTAAACAAATAAGTAAACAAACCAGAATATGTTTATATTTTACATTCTTGCTTAGATGCAGCTTTCTTGGCATTTTCTCAGTCAGCTTTATGAGGTAGTCACCTGGAATGGCTTTCAGTTAACAGCTGTGCCTCGTGAAGAGTTCATGACTTGCATTTCTTGCCTCTTAATGTGTTTGAGACGTCAGTTGTGTGTCTACTTTGAAGTAAAATCTAAAACATGTTTTGGTTTGTTTATCACTTTTAAGTTTACTACATGATTCATTATGTGTTCACTCAGAGTCTGCATGACTTCAGTGTTCATTTACAGTGTAGGAACAACAAAAAAAACAACATAACATTAAATGAGAATTGACTGTCCACACTTTCGACTGGTACTGTATATACAGTATATACACAAAACATTTGCTGCACTGTACCACCTCTTCTCTATCTATCTATCTATCTATCTATCTATCTATCTATCTATCTATCTATCTATGCAGTGAAGTTTAAAGCTAATGTAAAATCAGATGTCTTTTGCCCCCCTGGTGGATCATCTATGCACTGCATGCAGATTTCTAAAATTTAAATGACTTTTAAAGGCACAGTATGTAGTTTCCAGTGACATCTAGTGGTTTAGTTTCCATATTGCAACAAAATGAAGACTTTTTTCACAGCCCCTCCCTTCTAAACAGAAGGAGTCTCTACGGTGGCCGTAAGAGCTCATATATCTGTGATACTCCTGAACGCGATGTCTAATAGCAGCTTTAGAGCTAGTGATATGTCAGGTGGTAAGATTAATTTTAATGATAAATGTAGGAAATGTAATATGTAAAATGATCAAAGCTACAATGCAGACGAAACATATTTTCTGCACTTCAGTAGTGCTATTGTAAACGTTAGCTGTTTTCTGTACAAAGTAATAAAGTAAACACATCAAACTGCTTCACTGTAGACAGATAATGCAGGCAGGATACACATTTTTCTCTAGTCAAGGTAAGCTTGCCATGCTCCGAAGAAGCACTTCAGCTGATAACAGTTCACACGAGCTCATATTAGCTAAGCTCGCGAACTAGCGCGCAGCTACGAATCTCCCGTTCCACCTTAAATGCTGCAGTAGTATTCAGCTCCGATGAGCTACAATGTCCTGCAGCACCATTTAAGGTGGAATGGGGGAAAACACTGCGCACATGAATATGAAGATAAGTTTCATCATGTTTTCTTTTCTTTGATGACTGAAGTTGTTTTCTCTTCTTGACGAGCATAAGAATGTTCCACCATCTTAACAAATAAACCAAAAAACCTTTATTCAGCTTCTCCTCCGTGTTTTTCTTCTTATTGAGGTTTATGTTTATTTCTTCTTCTCCTGTTTTATGTCAGCCAACGGTAAAACAAAGCTACAGCGCCATCGAATTTGAGTGGCCAATTCATCATTATAACACAAACGGTTTTTGCCTCGTTTGTCCTTTTCTAACTACTGTAGAAACATGGCGATGCAACATGGCGGCCTCAGTCGGTGTTCGACCCGCGACCAATGTAGATATAAACAGCTTATTCTAAGGTCAAATAATCAAACGACTTCTTAGTTTATAATGATTACATATGTTTTTAATCATTTTTATTAGTGATTATATTAAATTCTGCTAAAAGATAACCCAAAATATTACATACTGTACCTTTAAAGGAAACTCGGTGTTTAAGAAGGTTAAACAGTTTGTGTTCTGTATGTTTTTGTTTGTTTAAACAACAAGCTGCAAGCAACAGATTCTGAATGTATCAAATATGATACAAAACAAAACTCATACGTGCAATGTGTAATGTCATTTCTTTTTCCTCAGAAAGTCAAATACACACACACTTTTCAAAGAATTAGAGTTTTCTGCTCATCACTTGATAGTTTTGTGTAGAAAATAGAGCAAAAATTAAGTACATAAAAGTGTTAACAGTGTTTTTAGCAGTTTAGAACTTCTAACAAACGTTACAAATCAACAGACACTAAAGTTCAGCTTAAACATGTGAGGCTAACGTTGCTAACAAACAGTAAGTTTCAATAGTCACCTTTCTGACCAAACACATCCCCCAAACTTCTCTCAACCCGACCTTAATGAAGGACCTCACCGACTGGTTCTTCAAGAATTCTTTAGTAAAGAAAATGGTTCTATATAGAACCATGAACACTCACTTAACTCATTAGCATAACTAAAGAGTTATCAGATTGATTAGGAATGTGCTGTAGATGGTTCTATATACAAGCCTTTTAAAAATGGTTCTATATAGCACTAAAAAGGGTTCCTCTATAGTTATAGCCTTTTTGGGGCTATAGAACCATTTTCAAAAAGGTTCTGTATGGAACAACACATTCCTCATCAACGTGAAGAACAATTTCACCGTGGACAGAAGGCTTTGGGTTATTTGAGTGTTCATGGTTCCATGTAGAAACATTTTCTTTACTAAAGAACGGAGTGAACACAGATCTCACCAGTTCAGACAGCAGCAGGGCTGGTTAGAAGACTGCTCTTAAAGAAAATCTGATCGTCTTCACTTCATTTTTAAGATAAAAGTCATGAAAGAATGATTTTAACATTTTTTAGGAACAATTCAACATATCAACATGTGGAGCGAGAGGCCTTCAGCCTTGTGTGCTGTCCACCACAGTTCTGAGGAGAAGGTCCTGTAGACTGGCACTGTTAGCACTGCTGGTAGACCTGTATGACTGTACACTTCATACACCTGCACATTCAGCTACTTCCTTCACACTCTGACCTTTAACCCCCAAATACAGTCACTCCTTTATCATTAACATCTGAGACATTCACTGCACTGTACCACCTCTTCTACATCTCACACACCCTGCAGGTATTTATAGCCTCAGCATCCTCATACAGCGTCACCTGCAGGAGCCTGAAGTTAATACCACCTTAAACACAGGTATCTGAGGACCTTATATACAAAATATTGATGTTTTTTTTTATTTTTAGCCCTACATAAAGTGTGTTTTATTACTTGTAACACATGCATGCAATTTATTACTGAACACAAAATATTTCGGACTGCCACCAAACACCAAAGTATTTTCACTGCGGACTTTAATGAATGGTATGTGGCTTATTTGAGGAAGAGTCTTTGCTGAGCAGCTTAAAATAGTCAGAAATGAAGGACTTGAACAGAAAGTAAAGGGTTTCAGCTCTCACGTGATTCCTCCCCTAAGTGTGGACCTTAAATATAGTGGTTCTAAAGCACCATCCTCCCTACACGCTGTGTTATCCTCGTTATTTCAGGGAATTGTTGGATCAGGTGTGTTGGGAGTAGAGAAAACATCAGTGTGCAGTCTGACCGACCACTGGGTTGCCACACACTGAGCTTTAAACCCTGTTAAAGCAAAAAAAGGCTTGAAATATGTCACTGAATGTGCAGTAAATATAAGTGATATGACCGTTTTACCTTTTACAATCAAATTATGACATTTTTCCGCAATGTTTTGTTGAATGACTGTAATCCAGAGCTCCGAATTTGAGCTGTAAGGACGGCATTTCTCAGCCTGTGAGATGTTTCTACAGACAAGCATCTCGTCTCACTTTCACTGGGAGACTGTGTTGCTAAGGAGACACAGTGAAGGAGAATGTATATTGTGTTTATAGTGAGCTCTATTTATTGCACTTTTGGTGGCAGTGTGGGGGCTGCATGACTTCCTTTGGAGCAGAAATATCAGTGAAAAGTGAGTAACATCCAGCGGGATCCGCCGTGAGAGATAAGTGAATTAAGCACCTCTCCAAAGCTCAGCTTAAAAATGACGCCAGTGTGTATTGTCCTTAAGCTCTACTAAAGGACACGCAGGAACCCTGTACAGTACAACCACCAGCAGTCCATCAGCACCCAGTGAGGTAAACTGGAGTTCAGCTAAACCCTTAAACTGCAAACGTATTATTCGGCTATCAGTCCGGGTCTGTCTAAAAATGAGCTGGAAGCCTCAGGAGTCCTTGTTTTGTCGAACGTGACCATCATAAATACACAGGAATCTGATCTGAGGCGGCTGTGGCTGCTTCCATAAAACATCTTACAGTGAAATCTGGCCTTTCTTTACCCTAAAGAGACGCATTTATAAAAATCACTCTCAAAACCTGAAATTCAACACGTTCACCTTATTACACACTTTAATAACACATTCAGAGAGAGAGAGAGAGAGAGAGAGAGAGAGAGAGAGA
>BRDA01055093.1:0-10771 GCA_036984385.1 Crenuchus spilurus | reverse complement strand
TCTCTCTCTCTCTCTCTCTCTCTCTCTCTCTCTCTCTCTCTCTCTCTCTCTCTCTCCATCTCTCTCAATCTGGAGTAGCTGAGCTCTGAAAATGCAGGTTGAGTGATGCTGAGTTAATTCTAATTAATCCCCTTATTACACAGTAAATGGAGTCTAAATCTGAAAGACACAATGAATATCATGTTTTCAGCTCACGCCGGAGGCCTCTATAGCCTGGTGGTTAGGGAACCGGTCTTGTGAAGTTCATGGCACCTAAGCATGGCACCCAACCCCCAACTGCTACCCGGGTGTCGTGGGTAGGGGCTGGCCACCGCTTCAGGGCACATGCGCTCACTGTTCCTTATTGCGTTCACTTGTGCATGCAGGTGTTTCACTGTACAGATGGCCTAAATGTGGAGGTCAAGCACATTGGTCACGTTCACTTTCATCAACTGATACACAGTTTGTGGTTTGGTATTCACACCAGACACCCAAAGAGAGTGAATGTTGTTTACGCAGCTACAGGAGATCACATTAAGAGCATTAACAGTCCAATTTCACTTCTGATAAACGAGCAACAATCTGAGGCGTGTTTCCTGAGCAGCCGCGGATTTTAGCAGCGGAATTAAAAGCCAGGCCATCGGCGAGGCGGGGGAGCGAGGGATGATGGTGGTTCATGAATGAGAGAAGCATGTCTTGTGAAATGCGATGTGTTCCACCTGAGTGCCCTCATGCTCCGCGCCGTCATTTATCTGGCTGGGAGGGCCCGGTGTGTGTGGAGTGCCGGGCTACGGTGAGGGATGGGAGCGCTGGCTCGGCCCGACAGGAACACTTCCCTGCGCGTGTATTCATAATTTCCGCCTATTAAGTCCCGATCACTGCCTGCCATGCTGCTGAATGGAGGAGGCAGGGGGGGGCCGGAGCTTAGGCGAGCTCTTGTCTCCGGATTTCTGGGGCTGGGTTTCCCAAAAGCATCTCTGTGTCGAGTGGGCAAGCGAGCATCGCATTGAACACAGAGTGGACCTGTGTGGAGCTGTCCATGGTGCTGATATTCAGCTCGCTAAAGGAAGAAGAAACCAAGAACAAGCTCACAGGAATTTGACCTCTGCCTTTGTCCCATACGTACAGTCAACACACACATACTAGTGAGCACAAACACACTTTGGGGCAGTGAGCACCTAAAACCCCAGAGCGGTGGGCAGCACCATCCTGTGCGGTGCCCATGGAGCCATTGGAGGTGTCTTGTTTAAGTGCATTTCATCGTATCCATGCTGGTTCATGGCATCCACCCAACATTTCAGTCCCTTTAGGCCCCACATCTTACACAGTAGTTTCATTGTTGTATCTGAATAATTCATTATATTTAAATAATAAATTGTTTGAAATCCTGTTTTCGTGGGTTTTATGAGCGGGAAGCCCAAATTATGTGAAAATAAACAAATAAATACTTGAAATTGTTTAAATTGTGGGCCCTGAATCTATATTCTATGAAAGTTTAACTTTTTGAATGGAATTATGGAAATGAATCAACTTTTTCCATGATATTCTATTTTTTTTTTATGTTTTATGTGTTTAATGCATTTGTATTTGGCTACAGACGACTGAAACACTTCCAGTTTCTCCTGGTGATTGTGAGATAGTCCCTAACATTGCAGCAGGAGGAGCAAAAACAAAGCTAAGCGGCTGCATTCTGGCCTCAACATAGATATTCTAATTTTTTTTATGTTTTATGTGTTTACTGCATTTGTATTTGGCTACAGACGACTGAAACACTTCCAGTTTCTGCTAGTGATTGTGAGATAGTCCCTAACACTGCAGCAGGAGGAGCAAAAACAAAGCTAAGCGGCTGTATTCTGGCCTCAACATAGATATTCACATTTTTTTAATGTTTTATGTGTTTACTGCATTTGTATTTGGCTACAGACGACTGAAACACTTCCAGTTTCTCCTGGTGATTGTGAGATAGTCCCTAACATTGCAGCAGGAGGAGCAAAGACAAAGCTGTATTCTGGCCTCAACATACATATTCTAATTTATTGGAATGGGTCTGTAACGATGATTCTGCTTGAATTTCACTCTGGCTCCTGAGATTCTGGATTTCTGGCTTGCATGAGTTTACCTTTGAATTAAATTATGGCTAAGAATGAACGTTATGGCTCTGATTGTTTGATGTGGTTCTACATGATTGTATAGATGTAATATGAGGAATTTTTGGATGATACTGATACTGACGTGAGCAAAGGTGCAGAAAGCCACGGCATATATTAATGTTATTTGTGTTTATTTTTCATTTTTCGCCCTTTAATCAGGTGGACCAGGTGTGTGAAGCCCTTGTTCAGTACTGATGTGTACTGTGTAATGATGTGTAGTATTTGTAAACGCTTTGGGAACGCTGGACGCTGAATATGATCCCTGTAAATGTGACTGAGACTGTGTGGGCAGCTCTCAGCCTGGAGACGTGATATTTTCTGCCCAACACCTTTGCTACTCTCTCACACGGGGGAGGGAAGGTGCTCAGTAGAGTTGTAAATTGCGGTCAGAGGCCAGTGTGTGCAGATGCATAGGGAGGGTTGCACAATCACATTTGGCCTGAGGCTGTAATTTGTCATGTGGCGTCACTCTCCCAGGAGATGCTGGAGTTTATGTAGATTAAAGCCCAAAGTAGGTTAAAATAAAAGCCGTGACTGTGGACCAATACAAATACTATTACAGTCCACTGATACTGACCGCATGGAGCATTTCACACCTCTGTTCATTGAGCCGTCTTACCCACAGGACCAACAAAGTGGTCTCGACGTCTCTCTCGTTTTTTACCAAAAGGCCAGAACCGTCTGTTTAATTTACTGAAATAAAGTATTTTGTATTCCATCTGTTTCTCTGTATACTTTCTTAGCCTCCTTTTACTCTGTTCTCAGCACTGCAGTGACACCGAAGTGGTGGTGGTGTGTTAGAGTGTGTACAAGTGGATCAGACCCAGCAGAGCTGCTGGACAGTAGATACAAGTCATGTGTACCTAATGAAGTGGCCAGTGAGTGTATCACTATAGTTCCAAAATATTGTAGATGCCTGCTCATTCATCATTTTATATAATTTCTAATTAATTAAACTAATTAATAGATTTGATTGCATTCAGCCTCTCTAACTGACCTTGGCATTGGGTATTGGTTAGCAGGGACGTCTCTACATTAGGGGCAGGTGGGGCCCGGCGCCACCAGATGTTGCTGTGGAACAGTGTGTGACATAATCAATAATTTTGTTTAAATTAATTTTATTTAAATAATATTTTCTAACATTGTTGTGTATCTGACTTATGAAAGTCAGTAGTTCCCAATACATTAAAAATATTCCTGTACGTGTTGCATAAGGTCAGTACTTTCAGCAGTCTTCATTTAGTTAGTGAGTATGGGACCGGCCCATCAGCCTCTGTTTGAGGAAGTGAGCAGTAGAAAACACTGTGCATGTGCAACATGCTTTCAATAATGAGCTGTGTGGGGTTCGCTGTTGCTGGCCCCATGCTGGGAGCAGCCAATTAAAAATGAAAGATTTGCATACGCGAGCTTATGTGAATATCTTTTACAGTATCAGTATTGGTACACAGCTTGTCACTCGAAAACATCACAGTAACTGTTAGCCACTGCTAGCGAGGCAATGTAATGAATGATGGCAACAATTTAATCAAAGTTAACAGTTAGATACAGACAGTCATCTTACCTCAGTAAAAGCTTTATTTACTTTATTTCATGACTGCAATTGATTGTTTTTTAAGTTCCTTTAGTCACAATAACCAAAGTAAAGGCAACAGAATACCACCACTAAGTAAGTCTCCTGACAGGGGAAGCATCTTACGGCAGGGGTGCCGAATTTGGCACAACACTGGATTATGCTTTCTGGAATTTTGTCGATGAGCTGCATTTGTGGTTCAATTAATTGAGCGAGTAGGTTTGTGTGTAGTTTCACTGATGTGGGATGCTGCCCATACAGAACTGATTGGGCTCTATTCTAGAGAATTCCATTACTTTTCTAATGAGATTAGCTGAATTCCAGAGTCTACAAACTTTTGGACACATAGTGTACTTCACAGGGCTTAGGCTAGTTTACCCACTTCCAGCTCAAACTGATGTTAACAGTACAGCATCTCTGGCTAACAGTGCCCATGTCTAGTCCCTGCGCTTTCACAAATGCCCCCGAATGGACTGACTTAAGTGTGGACAAAGAGAAAATGGAAGCAAACGAGACTGAAATGTCAGGCTTTCAGAGTGGTGCCACCCCCCTGTTACAGATTAGATATGATGGAGAGAGTTCAGGATGGAGAGAAATAACTCGCTGACCTTTTATTCGTTTATCAGCCTCCATCCATCAGCGTAGCCTCTCCTCTCAACACTGTCCAGAACAAAATCACTCTCTCTCTCTCTCTCTCTCTCCATCTCTCTCTCTCTCTCTCTCTCTCTCTCTCTCTCTCTCCAGAATTCAGACACTCTCTCACACACACACACACACACACACACACACACACACACACACACAGGAGTAATAATGGAGAGATTCGTATCTTAATACCAGAAATGATCACCTTCCCTCAAACTCCATTTCCTGTGAAATGTGCCAGAGCCATTTTAAAGCTGGCTGTTTGATGGCAAATAGTGATGGTGTCTCTGCTTGTGTGTACTTCAGCTCTCCTGTGGTATAAAACGTCACTTTGAGTGTCCCGACTAATACGTTTCAAGCCCCACACTCGCATCGTCTTGGAAATGGATTTCCCTGACTAGCCACTTTCTGCTTTTAGAGAAACTTGCCAGATTATTGGAAACATCTACATGTCCACTTTATCAGAAACAACATCTACTAGACATTAGAATATCATGATCAAGCTCAGTTTCATAGTGATGCTGTCAACAGGCTGGATGTTTTAGATGGTGCACTGTTCTCAGTCTAGCGGTGACACTAAAGGGCTAAAAACACATCAGCATCACTGCGGTGCTGAGAATGAGCCACCACTTAACCACCTTGGCTACCATAGCAACACCTTAGCAACCACCTGAAAAACCATATCAACCACCTAGCATACACCTTAGATACCATAGCAACCATCTATCCACACCTTAGCAACCACCTTGGATACCTTATTAACCACATAGCAACCACTTAGCAGCCACCTTGGATACCATAGCAACCGCCTAGCAACACCTTAGCAACAACCTTGGATACCATAGCAACCGCCTAGCAACACCTTAGCAACCACCTAGCAACACCATAGCAACCGCTTAAGTATCTGCTTTATGGGGATGCTGACCACTGAAGTATGGTATGAAATGATGGACACTGAGCTAACATAGTGTTTAAAGTCTCCAGCAGCTCTGTTGTGTCTGGTTCACTCATACCAGCGCACACACTAACACACCACCATCACATCAGTGTCACTGCAGTGCTAGATAATATCTACTCTGTGTGGGTCCCATATAAATAGGTGGTTTTAATGAAGTGGCAGGTGTAAATAAATTAGATTCTACTTTGCTACGGAATTTGACTTCCGCATTTAACCCCTCCGTGCACTGAAACACACACGCTAGGCTGTGAGAACATGTGCCCGAAGCGTTGGGCAGCCCTATTCACGGCGCCCGGGGAGCAGTTGGGAGTTAGGTGCCTTGCTCAAGGATGGAACTGGCAACCTTCCGGTCACAAGATGAGACCCCTAACCACTGTGGAGAGGTGCTAGAAGATGAAGGTGTAGGACCTCGCAGAGAGGAGTGCAGATTTGTGAGCTAAACGATCCGTTTGGTGAAACCTAATTGATAGTTGAGGGATTATGCCAAGCTGCTTTGCCCCAAACGCTTCAAACTCCATTTTGCAGAGTTTTCCTCTCCGATCTCTCTCTCTGTGTGGCTCCGATCCTGTTTAAGCTCCCGACTTCAAAGCCTCCAAACACTCCACAGCTTGAACCCTCAGCCAATAGGATTTCCGGAATGACAAAATGGGGCACGGAATTCGTCAGCTTCCCCCCAGGAGCGAACGGGGGAGTGATGGAGAGAGAGAGAGAGAGAGACGGACAGACAGACGGTCATAGCAGGGGTGGATAAGGAAGAGAGATTTAGTGTACATGCCGGTGTCGTAGTGCCAGCTTGTCGTGTTCTGTGTTTTGAAGGCTTGTGGTTCAACAGCAGCTCCACCAATCCTGCTGTTTCTCTCTTTTCATCTCTCAGTCTTTCTCAAAGAAGTGCAGTGTCTCCTTTCTTTAATCCCGTACAGCTCTACGGCACAAAATTAGAATATTGTGAATGTTCATTTGTGTTCCAAATTTTATTCAAAAATTGTCCGATTTTATATTGGTTACCCACACAGTGGCATATTTCAGTCTTTTTTTGTTTTAATGTTGATCAGTTTGGCTTACAGCTCATAATCAGAAATCCAGAATTATTGGGGCCCCCGAGTGGCTCAGCAAGTTCGCGAGTTCAAATCCTGGTCATGATGTTTGTCATCAACAGCCGGGGCCCAAGAGAGCAAAAATTGGCAGTGCTCTCTCTGGGCAGGTAGATGGCGCTCTCATTCCCCATCACTCTCACATTGCAATGTCTGCTGGCTCAGGCGTCTACTGATTGGTCCATTCGGAGCTGGGAGTCCTGCACTTTCCTCCGAGCACGTAGAAATAAGTTGTCAGTAGTGGTGGGCACAAAGGGCAGCTGTGGGCTTGTGGTTAAGGACCCGAACGTCATTGTTTAAATCCACATGCTCGTTTGTTTACATCTTCCACATATCTTGATCATGTAACTCAGGGTGGAGACATCATGTCATTGTACAGCCCTGCCGTGTCATTATCTGTCCTAATTACATCGCTATTTAGCTCCCTTGTGTGTCAAAGTTATTGTGAGACATTGTTGTCACCACAGACATAATCTACCATCAAATTTCATGTTTGGTGCACTCTTGGGGGATATTCTTCAAAGGATTTCTCAGCAGGGCATTCCAGCTGGGCACTCCTGAACGTTGGGCTTAAGCTATGTGGCTGAATTAGAAATCCCTCTTTGTGGAATCCCCACCTGGCCTATATATGTCTCACTCTCTTTCTTCCAGTCCCTCGTACTCTCTCACTCTCTTTCTCAATGTCTCCATTCTTTTTTTCCACAGAAGTAAACTGATCTATGAATGAGCGGTTTGGTGCAAATGTTGCTTGTGTCAAACTTGGGGGTGTAGCAATATATCAGTACAGTTGAGTATCACAATATTATGTTATCGATTCTGAAAAACACGCTGTTGACTTTTTTTTTTAATCATTGTTTGGTGGCAGTCTGTGATTTTGTGCTGTTTTTGAACCCCCGACCACTAGTTTGCCATTGGACTCTTCCACTCTAATGTAAACGGCATGTTATTACCAAAATGCAGCCAAACCAAGGTGGAACCTTTATTATATGGATAATATTTCACCACAGCACATCTGTCTTCTCAAGTCAACTGGTTCTCCTCTTAATGTGTCCAGAATAAGAGCTCTTCAGTCTGGTTATCTGAAAGCTGAGCTTTGATTTACTTGAGGATCCATTGATTTCTTTTCTTTGTCTCATAAGTGTTGTCCAGCACCAAAGTTCAAAGAGAATTAATGAAGTTATTTATTTGTTGTAGTTTAGATGTAATTTTGTACCACTTCTGTTTGTCCATTGGCCACAATTGTGCACTTTTGGTATGTCTGAGAGGATATCATCACAATATAGGATGTATTTGGGGTGGCATGGTGGCTTGGCAGTTACCACGTTCATCTCTCAGTGCTGGGTTCTCGGGTTTGTTTCCCCATCTGAGTGTTTCCATGTTCTCCCTGTGTGTGCATGGGTTTCCTCTGGAGTCTGTGGTTTCCTCCCATAATACAAAAACATGGAGATCAGGTGAATTGGTTGCTTTAAATTGTCCTGGCGTGAATGTATGTACAGTGGAACTTCGGTTATTGTCAACTTTTTGGGGGAAATTTTGTCCCAGTTATCATTCATTCGCCCCGGTTTTCGTTGGCGTGCTCACGTGTCTCGCCACTAATTTCCCAAAAACAAAGCATCCACCCACATGTTTGTCAAAACAAACTAAACCACGTCACACTAATGGGACGGTGTGTCGCTACCGCCTTAAAACGGGTGTGAAAACAAATAGCGGCTGAGCACGGGTGTACAAAACAAAGGCTGCCAGTTGGACCACACCGGCACTCTCTAAAACAGAGCGTAATCCTGTAAGAGTGATGTTAAATGTTCATTTATCCATTTCATTAGTCTTTTGTATTTATTTCTCATTGTGTTCTGTATGTAAAACTATAGTTATTCTATATAAAATGTATTTTGTTAATGTTTTTGGAGTGTCTGTAACAGATTAATTGGATTTACATTATTTCTTATGGGACATATGGCTTCAGTTATTGTTTATTTCGGTTATCATCAGACACTTTAGAACAGATTATTGATGAAAACCGTTGTGCCATGGATGGATGGACGGATGCATGGATGGATATTTCATTTTAACACACCTGATCTGGGTAATGAAGACCTTCAGGGTCATCCAGTCAAAATGTGATGGATCTGAACTCTCCAGTGTGGTAGGTCTCCAGGCCGAAGATATGGAACCCATAATACCTCAAGGTTCATTGTTATTGAAGACTTGTGCAAAATTGTGAACAGATAGCAGTTGATCACATCTGCATCACATCAATTTCAACTCATTCGCACACACTGGCTTTGTATCACTTTTACATTAGGAATTGCTTAACCTGGCACAGCCAATGTGCCCCAGTAGTGCCCGCATGTTGTTCTGCTGGGACAAAACCTTCACTTGTAAATAATCGTGATAATATATTGTGGCATTGCCCACATCTAACCTCCATTATGTATCCGCAGGACTATCACACAGTCCTGTTAGCACTTCAGAAGCAACAAAGTGAGGATGCAGCTCCATCCTCAGCGGTTTGTTGCAGTAAACAGTTTCAGAAGCTTCTTCTCTTCTTCCCTGTTCCCTCCAGTCTGCTGCCCTCTCCCTCGTCTCCTCTGTTCTTCCTTAAAAAGAGGAATAAAGGAAAAGTTTGTCATGATGAAGTTGTTCTCAGTGGAGAGGGGCAGCAGGCAGATTTGTTCGGAATTTCAAAGCCGCAGCGTGCGGAGCAGAAACCAGGCAAAGTGCCCCCCGCTGAAGCTTCTGTTTTCTTCAGTAAAGAAAAATCCCTCACTCCTGAGGCTGATCCTGCACGCCGGTGTGTTCTCCGAGCCTGTGGTTTCCTCTGTTACAGGGTCCTGTAGAAGTAAACGCTAGCAGTCTGTAACTTCTCAGCCTGCTTTCATGCACTGTTCATAAATTAAAGGGGTCAACCCGTTTTCAGCTAATAATCGGAGTGGATATTTGGTATTTTCTGGTTATTGGAAGTGAAAAAGTCCTTTTCCTGCTGCTAAATGTGTTTTTGTTACATTTGTTAGTTTGTTATTTTTACATATAGTGTATAATATAATATCACTTCTGCTGCATTCTGTTTATGTACTTGTTACTAGGGCTGTCAAATTATAATAATTGACATTAACCTCATTATTAAAAAATTTAATCACGAGCAATCCTGCCACTAGGAGTCAGTCGTGAGCTTGAGTGCAGAGATCACTGCTGACACTGCAGAGAAGAAGAGTGGCGCAGAGCTTTATAAACCAGTCCAAAAACATGGAGACTAGGTGAATTGGCTGCTCTAAAATTACCCTGGTGGGTGTATGAATGTGTATGTCTGTGTATGAATGTATGTATGTATGCCCAGATATGGTTGGCACGCTGTCCTGGGTGATCCCCCAAGTGCTCGTTGCTGTCCTCTAGGTGGACGGCCGCTTCCGGTTGAGAATACGCTGTGCACGACTGGCTGCCGCTTCTCACCAGAGTGTGTGTATATGAAGTTTGTTTATTGTAAAGCATCCTTGGGTGTCTATAAAGGTGCTATATAAGTGTAATGTGTATGTATGTATGTATAAACCAACACCCTGCAAGTGAAAATGAGGAAAGTGTGACAAAAAAGGTACACGTCACTGAAGAAGATCGTCTGATCTTTAATGTAAATACACTTAATTAACCAATTTATTTCGTAATTTCTCTTTCATTTTATTTATTTCTATGTATTATTATTGTTTTTATACATTATTTGTTATTTATAAAGTATTTTTTCTTATTTAAAAACACTTTTTTGTGGGGGTTTTGGGAGGCTGGAACAGATTATTAGCATTTCAGTTCATTTTATTGTTGAAATGTAATTTGATATACGAGCGCATTGAGTTACGAGCTCCATCACAGAACAAATTAAACTCGTAAGTCAAGGTTCCACTGAAAAATGTCAAAGATTATTTTAAAAAGGCAAACTTCAAGAGCCTTATGTCATCATTCGTGCAGCACTTGGTGTGGAAAGTATAAAGCAACCTTTACTCCTCTACTCTTAATGATGCCCTGCGTTCAAGTCTCAAGAAGAATTTACGTTAATCGCTTTAAACTGAGATCGTGTTAATGCGTAATTATCACGTTAACTACGGCAACCCTACTTATTACACATTGGGTTAATCTCAATACCTAGTGAGCTCCTTTAGGTAGTCAGTGTTCTAACCATCATCAAGACAAATGAGACGCTCTAGTGTAGTTAGACAGCAATGACATCACTTGTTCCCACCCACTACACACGACCAGCATCTACTTACCTCAGCATATCATCACCATCGATCTGCTCTTGCAGGTGTTACATCAGTTTTAGTAGAATAACTTTATTAAAGGTGAGAAATACTTACATTTCATAATCACATCGCTGCCCTGATGCTGGCTGCCC
>BRDA01055086.1:0-37922 GCA_036984385.1 Crenuchus spilurus | reverse complement strand
ATATATATATATATATATATGTGTGTGCATCATTTCTAGCCCTAAATTGTCCCATTACTTGCATGCAGCAATGAATATTTCAATAAGGAATATATTGTAATAAATTGTACAATGAAATAAAAGTCAAATAATATATAAGAAAAACTTTTTTTTTCATTTTCCTATTTTCCAAAGTGTCCCACCTTTTTCTGATTTGGGGGTTGTACTTTGTGGGGAAACAACAGCATCAGTTAAAGTGTCAGTAAATGTCAAATCTGAGTTGGATTTCAGTTGGGAATGACTTTCTTGTTGTTTGTGTATCACATCTGCGCTCAACAAATACTCTGAAAAGAACTAAGAATGCATTTACACTTTTAACTATACTGTCACATGTAAACAGGGCTATTGTGTGCCTCCTAATGAGGAGACCGTGACGGCTGTGGCCCCCCCTCCTCCTGACCTGAGAACAGAGGCGAGGGGAAGCTCCCAGCTGTGGTCCAAGAGGGTCTTTTTGGGAAGGTCAGAGGTTAGTGGGCTGCTCTGGCCACTGCAGTGTCTCCCGCTGTCCTAATTTTAGATGCCTTTTTATGAGTCAGGCCTGCACTGCATGGCCCCAGGATATGTGCAACTGGCCATTTCAGATGAGTTATGAAGTGTGAGATTTTTTTTTTTTTGTGACATTTGTTCTAGTGGGGCTGAGATGAGGGATCTGTGGTCTTAGATTAGTTAATAAACTATATTAACATACTCAAAACATCAGAAGATGTTCAAAAATGCTAGATTATGCATATGCATATTACCAGGTTTCACTTTGTTTGGAAGTTTGGTTGGTTCACTTACTGGGCATTATTCAACTGTATTCCATGGAAATCTAGTGAAAAGACTGTTTTGCCCGCACTAAAATGTCTTCATCCTGTATCCACATGTGGAGCTAACAGAATAGCAATGAGATGGTGCATGTGCATGGGGGTGAGTGCATGTGCATTATGCAGTTTGCACGCTGTGTGGAGACAGATTGCTCTCTTGCATTGCATTGACAGGTTGGGTGCTCTGGGTCTTGCCAAAGAACCGTCTCTTGGAAGACAGCTACAACTAGCCCACTGATTTCCCTCCATGTCCTGGGCTGTTTATGCCCAGTCCTTTTGAGGATAGGTAATAATCTGGGTGTTCTATAGTGGCCCGAAGAGCTGGACGATGTGTGGGCGTGTCATAAAAGACCACACACATGCCATAGGGGATCAGACATGATTGGACATGGGGGATACATCTATGCGGAGGCATTACTTGACACTATGCAGGTCTCTGGAAGTACCTGGCAGGCAATCAGGCAGCTGTTGTTCTTGTGATTCTTTACCCAACAACACTAATAATGACTGAAAGCTAGTTGCTGATAGTTACTGCATGTAACTTAAATCACAGTAGCTTTTCTAAAATAGCATCCATTTATTATTAACCTTTTGTAAATATTTTTGCCATGAGGATTGCTTTAAGAGCTCAGTAAATCTGAAAACAGGCCTGAATCATCCTGCCAGACATGTGGAGAGGACTGCGCTTATTGGCACTGGTACAGTTTGCATTTAAACCTCTTCAAAGCCTAGATGAATCTTTCATGAGAATGATTTTCTTTTACAGGAAGGTCAACCAGCAAGTTTGATGAGCTACACAGGCAATTTTTCAATGCCACATAACAAACTGTCCTCAGCATCCACTCCAAACTGCTGCCACAGTTGGGCAGTTTATCTCATTCCCATCTACTAGTGCATCTCCACAAATAGTTCACTTAAATTTCATTAAAAAAGGTAAACTGTCATTTTATATTCATTACATATAAATGTAACATAGTTCAAGCTTTTTTTGCTTTAATCTTCATCAGTTTGGCTGAGAGCAAAAAAAAACAAAAAACAAAATCAGAAATCCAGAATCTCACATTATTAGAATATTTCATTTAGAGTAAATTACTATTCAAATAGTATCAACATTACAACAAAAAATCTTTAAATATGTCACTTTATTTGTAACGAATGTCAAAAAGGTAAACTCATATTTTACATTCACTATATATAAACTAATAAATTAATATAACTTTTCCCAAATGTTCTAATTTTGGAGATTTCAAGCCTTTTTATTTTAATGTTGATACTGTTTTAATAGTAATTTACTCTAAATGTTTAATAATTTTAGATTCTGGATTTCTGATTTTCATGAGTTATAAGCCAAAATGATCAACTGTAAAACAAAAAAGGCTTGAAATATCACCTTAAAAGTGCTAAAAATAAAATATTGAATTCAATAATGAACACAAATGAACTTTCAAAATATTTTAATTTGTGGAAATGCGCTAGTACAGTCCTGTTGTTGTACATGTGGTTACCTCTAGAGATGAAACTGTTAATTGGTTTCACTATAAATCACAGTAAAACTAATTATGATTAGTATTACCATTTCTAATTTTAATTATCATTAAAACTGGTCGATTGCCACACCCTGAAAAAATCACCTTAAATGCTGTACAGCGTCAAAGAAAGTTAACAAAAGACTTTTTGATGCAGCTGCACAAGTGTAACATGCGATGCAGATTGTTTATGTCAGGAGAAACATGGCCGAACTCAGTGATGAGAGTAATCACTGTGTTTAAACTTTTAATCTGAAAAGCATGATAACTAAGTTTAGTTTGACTTCAGGACAACTTTTAGTGAGGCAGCTCCAGCATAGTGACTTTGTTCTTTGGCTTCATCTTTCCTGCTGCACAGTACTGATTGTTTGTTACAGCATCACCACAACACTAATGCTGCCACTGCAGTATCCACTGAGTGTAACACTTGTTAGAAAGTTGTCATATATTGTTCATTTAAACCTGCACTTAGGAACATTTTATGCACTCAACGTATATTTACTTTTAATCATTTTGGCCATGATGATATAATTTTTTTCATACCATTTCATCTGCCTCAAGTGGCACAAATAAATAAAAACAATTTTCAGTACTTGCTTGTGAATTTTTGCTTTATATTTTGACAATTCTGTCCTGTTTAGCTACAAATGTTTTTGCAAAGTGGCATTTCTCACCTTTTGGATTATTTGGTTGTTCCAAGAGCTGTGATGTCACTTTTACTTGTGGAAAGAAGGAGAGTTTGGAGGAGCTTCAAGTCTTAATTCCTGTTTGCTTTTCAATAAACAGACATCGACAGACAGCAAATATCAAATCTTCTGCTAGGTTAGTAGGAGGGGTGATAAAAAGAGTGTATCGCTAAAAAGAGCCTTTAGAGTATAGTACTTCAACTTGTTAACCACAAACGTACCAATGTTATAAATCTATTTCAAGTGACTGACGATTGATTTCACTCTCATGTCATAATTCATTGAGCTGAGGTCATTTCACTGAGCTCTGTGTGGTGTGCTTCAAGCCAGAGATACTGTTATTGTGGCCTTGGGTCACGGTTTCTTTGTAACATGCCAAAAGTAATATCTATTCCACTTATGGACTGCAGCTCCAAGAGCTTCTGTCAAACTCTGTTTTCCCTCTCTTGTCCCAATTGTAAGTCTTCTTAGTCATGGAAGTCCGACCACCTAGTGAAATGTTGTCTTATGCATGTGCATGCCGCAGGTCATGCACAGTGTTTATGTAGAGGTGATTGGGGGCTGTGGGACAGGTGCTACTATTTGGCTTTTCTTCCCTTCTTTGCACCTAAAGTTTGAAAAGCTAGACTCCACCTGACCCATAGCCCTAGAGTGTTGGGGGAAGGATCACAATGTCCATTCCATCCGATGCTACGTTGGTGAAACCTGTCAAAATATCCGTCTCTCACACAACCCCAGATCCCCTTCCACCCCCAACTCCTGCCCAACCTGGGCATGCAAGGCAACAGCAACAAGACCTCTCTGGTAATTTCCAGAAATCTGTCCAAATTGCTTAAGTCTTAAATTATCTTTAATTGGCTGCTGTGTTGGGTTACTGGGGGTTGCTCCCAATCACGGTTAAGGCAGCCTGAAAGGCTCTAGTCATTTCCAGCTGTTTAATGACAGCCAAAACGAAGGCTTACCAGCAGCACGCCAATTGCCAAAGGTTACCACGGATGAATATCAGTTCCATCCAAGGTTTATTTTAATAAACGGCTAAAGCAGGGGGGCTCAGGTGGGCCTCGGAGTGGTTCAGAATAATTATGAAGATGAGTGCTGTTGATTCTTTTTAAGCATACCAGGGCTACACACATATATCATTTGTTAATATATCATTACTATATCTGCAAACAGAGTTGATTTTTACAAGCCTTCATATTTAGCCCTTTCACTCTTTATTCCCAATTGGCAATTTCTCTTGTTAATGTCCTGGTTTTATAGTGGTGCAAATCAAATGGGTGTATCCGAATGTGGGATATTTTTTGTGGCATCTGGCAACCCATTCCAGAAGCAGAGGTGAACATTCACAAAGTCTGCCAGATGTGCATCACTTGTCACTACACTATGCCCAAGGGTGTCATGGGTAGGCATCCGAAGTTCAAGCCTATATGTTTTGATGCCAGTCCTAAATTTTTTTTTGTGTTGTCTACCTGGTCTATATCTCTATTCAGATAGGAATAGTTTATCAAATACATATCTCCTTAAAATAACTACAGTAGTGAGTTTCTGGTGGGCTGTAGAGCTTTATGAACACAGATGTCTGCATTACGTGATAATATGATCACAGTTCATTTGTACCTGTAGCTGTGATTATAATCACTCCTTTAATAAGGCTATATAATTAATTAAGAAACCTACATAATAAGAAGGTGTCTTATCTTTCTTCTGGATTTTAGTTTTTTTTTTCTTCAACGTAATTCAAGTCAAATTTATTTATAAAGCACTTTTAACAACTAATGTCACAAAGCAGCTTTACAGGGTTAGTAATAACAAAACACCATCTTCCACCATCATCTTCAGTGAGCAAGCCAACGGCGGCAGTGGCAAGGGAAACTCCCTCAGAGCTTGAGTAAGAAACCTTGGGAGGAATCGGACTCACATTGGGGACCCATCCTCCTCTGGTCAACTAATTATAAGGTCCTGATAGATCACATAATCATATGATGCTGTTGTAGTGTTCAGGTACTGATACGGTGATAATAGTGAAACAGGAATGATGATAATAATGGCAGCAGCTATTAAAGTCCATATAAACTTGATTGTTGTCAGTAGAGTAGGGTATCTGGAGCAGGTCACAGTAGTTGGTTGTTGGTGGGCAGCTGGTCTAAATTGGCATCATGCAGAGATAGTATTCAATCCTCCATCAGCATTGGACCAGACCGATGGGGAATCACTCACTCTGAAAAAGACAGAGATGGAATTAGTTCTGTTTTGGTTTCTAAAGTACAAGAATTATGAAACTTTTCAGAGTGCTTGTAAGTAGCATATTGAGTAGAAGATCTTCCATCCAGACTAAGTAAGATTTTTAAGTGACTCTTCAAAAGCTTTAATATGTTTTTGTTCGTGATTTGTGAAGGTTTTTGGTGGTTTTGTGTGGTAAAATACTTGTCTATAAGCAGTGGCCAAAAATCTTTATTTTCCAACGTAAGATTACATCTGCCCGGAAAATCAGATTTGCTTACAAACAAGTCTCAAATAATCAGATGAGCTCTAAGATAGCTAAAAACAGTAGGCAATTCAGCATGATATCTTCTCAAGAGGTCAAGGGGAAAGACATGGTGCACCCAGGCATAACTAAAATCACAAAGGTGCTCCTATGAAAGAAAAAAAATACCCCACGACTCCATGTATATTTAATCCAGTCTGAATAGGCCTTATGTGTGTTGTTTGCTGGATGAGCATTGGCAGTTATCAGATATTGAATTTTGCATTACTGATATCACAGAAAGCTGACAGCTATGAGCACCTTGATGAAGTTGAGATGAGTGTTTATGTTGGTATAATCTCAGCCCTAAAATCCTCCTAGCCAAGAGGTGCTACAATTCACCCTTCAAGTCAAAAATTGAGGAAATTCTACATTTGTGAATGTTACCTATGCTTTGTCTTTTACCATATGGCCCCATTCACGTGCATTAATGCATTAATTAAGAAAGAAATTTCATTTCAGCCAGTCAAATGTGACTTGACTACTACGAGAAAAGCTGGGATTGTGAAATGGCTAGTTGTATCTCCAAGATGTCAGCAGTGCCCTCACCTTTCAGAGCATGCTGGTTTGATCCCTTTTAATTCTTGACCCACCTGCAACCTGAGGACCAAAGTGACCACTGTGTCAGCTATTCAACCAGGGGGTTTCTATTACCTCATGGCTTATGGACTTATACCACAGAAACAGAAGCCTCCTTTGTGATCAAGCTTGGAGTGTTAAGGCTGAGAGGTAATCAGCAGAGTGAAAGCATACACCAGTCCAAATCAAATCTGCAGAATTTATCACAAAACTTATTAACTTCTGCTTTCTGTAGTGGGACTCAGAATGTATAGAAGCTTGGAGCTGCATTTCTCTCTCAACTGGAACTGAAACTTTTCAGAGAGCAGGGGTCAATTAATCAAATCAATGATTTGACAAATCTCAAACTGGGGCACGAGAAGTTGCCCAGATTTTTTAATACATCTACATGATCATGACATAAAAACACAGAGAGAAATTTGGTTCCCCTAGAACCTTTCAAAGAATGGTTCTGTTAATAATAATTTTTGTAATTAGGTTTCAATAACCTTTCAAACGTTTTGTGAACTGGCCATTGGGAAAATACCCAGTGGGCTGCTGTACATGTGGGCTACTGAGAGAAACATAAAGTATAAGATCTATACCAAGGTCCAAACCAACGTCCATATCATACCCCACCATCATTTATGGACACCACAGCATTATAATTGATTTGAGGTTTGGACTTTGACTGAGCCTTTGCACCACATTGATTTTATTCCTTTTCAGCCATTCTTTTATAGATTTGCCTGTGTGCTTGAGATCATTTTCTTGTTGTATAACTCACTTGAAGCCAAGCTTTAGCTGCCAAAAAGATGGCCTCACAGTTGATTCTAGAATACTTTGATAAACTGCAGGGGCGGTACTAGGGCCAGGCTATGGGTCTTTTCTCAATAGCCTGGGTTTTCTATCTAACCCAGAACCAGTCAATGAAATACCGCTCCACACGCACACCCTGCAAATCCACCGACAGGCACCCCTACCCCAATCCATCCAATCCGAGTGACAAACTTCCTGCACGCATGCCCAGCAACCCCAATTACAAGTAACTTCATGCGCACACCTACCCTCACCCCTCACCCCAAGCACACCTATTGCGTATTGGTGGCTAAAGCCCCGGGTATCAAAACGTCCTACAAATGCCTCTGATAAACAGGGGAGCTCATGGTTGACACAAAAAACCATAAGCTCATGGTCCCAAATCATCAACCCGCACTTTGCTTGACAGCTGGCAACAGGTGTTTGTGCTCATATGCTGTGCTTGGGTTTTGCCAAACATGTCACTTTGCTGGCCAAACATCTACACTTTGGTAATGTATCTCCAAAGAAGATTGTTCAAAGAGTATTATAGTATGTTCAGGTGCAACTTTGCAAATGTAAGCTATGTTCCTTAGAAAGAATAGAATTTTCCTTTGGCAACCTTTCTGAGATGATGGTAACTGTCATGAAGATTTTCCATTTGTGAATTATCTTCCTTATAACCCTTCCCAGATCAGTGGGCAGCAACAATTGCTTCTCTAAGATCATTACTGATGTCTTTTCTTCTAGGCATTGTGTTTATGCTCCAGGCCACAAATTGCCAAAATGTCTACTTTTATAGAGGTGGTCAAATGTACTCATGATCAAGTTAAATAAGGCATAAGCAGTACCTGACTGCAACCTATCCTCCTAATTCCTGTGGAATGTTTTTCACACTGCTTCTGCATTCTGGTCTAGTTTTTGTTAAATAAATATTGAGAAGTTAGAATATGTTGTTTTGTTGTTCATTTGCCTAATTTTAAGACCTGTTAAGTACCAAATGTGTTTTTTAAATGATTTATATACACTGCTCAAAAAAATAAAGGGAACACATAAACAACACAATGTAGCTCCAAGTCAACCACACTTCTGTGAAACCAACCAGGGGTGCATTTCCCAAAACGTTCTTAACGCTAAGTACTTCATAACTTCGTACTTACAAACATTCTTAAATTTACGAGTGTTTCCCGAAAGCCTTCGTAACCCAAGTCGGACTTAAACTTGTTCGTAAATCTACAAGTGGTCTGACCCTCTCATAACTGGCCAAGTTGTTCTTAACTTGAAGTTCACGTGCAGTTCTGTCTGAAAAACAAAAGAGTGCATTGATCATTCTTTGACAAACGCAACTCGGCACACGTGTATTAAACAAGAATTGATGAACATTTAAATTTTCTTTTGAAAGTGTAATTGTGTCACATAAATTAGAGCCAGCGTCCTTAGTTCAATACTGCGCATACATGTACATATTAAGTTGATATACACATATAAATTACATAAATGCAATGCATTTTTTTCCAGTGTAACAATCGTAGTAGTAAATTAATATATTGTGTCCCAAGCAATGGTTACAAATTGGCCTACTAAGCTTGTCAACTCTTAACCAATCAAACTCACTGATTAATCATGGACACGTAACCAAGAGGATTTGCCTATTTATAGCTAGGCTTGGCATGCGATGGACAGCAACTGCAAGTGAAATGTTTGTATATATTTTTTTTGCATGTATGTAGTGTAAATACTTTTTTGATGTTTGGTTTTATAATTATTGTTTACATAACGATACGTTTGTGGATTAATAATGAAGAAATGTATGTAAATCGGTGGGTCAGTTTTTTCGACTGGCCGAGCCTATTTGACGCAGACACGAGGGCGGAGTCAACTAAGTGCTACTTAGCGACTCGTTCGTAAGTTTGGAAGATAAGAAGGCTTTTGGGAAACAGTCAGAAAGATTGCATTCTTAAAGTTACGTCATTCTTAAAGTTGTTCATAAATCGCTAAGTTCAATCGCTTTTGGGAAACGCACCCCTGTCCAGTTAGGAAGCAACACTGATTGTGAATCAATTTTTACCTGCTGTTGTGCAAATGGAACAGACAACAGGTAGAAATGAGAAGCAATTAGCAAGACAACCCCTATACAGGAGTGGTTCTGCAGGTGGTGACCACAGACCTTTTCTCTGTTCTCATCCTTTTTGGCTGATGTTTTGGTCACTTTTGCATTTTGTCACTTGTCAGTTCTCTCACAATAGAGGTAGTATGAGGCGATGTCTACAACCCACAGAAGTTGCTCAGGTAGTGCAGCTCATCCAGGATGACATATCAATGCGAGCTGTGGCAAGAAGGTTTGCTGTGTCTGTCAGCACAGTGTCCAGAGCATGGAGCAGATACCAGGAGACAGGCCAGTACAGCAGGAGACATGGAGGGGGCCGTAGGAGGGCAACAACCCAGCAGCAGGACCGCTACCTCCTCTTTTGTGCAAGGAGGAACAGGAGGAGCAGTGCCAGAGCCCTGCAAAATGACTTCCAGCAAGTCACTAATATCAAACTGTCAGAAACAGACTCCATGAGGGTGGTATGAGATTTTGAGTATGATTCCAAAACCAGACCTCCAAGGGGTAATAATTTTGATTTACATTGATCATTTTTATGTTATTTTGTTCTTAATGTATTCCACTATGTAATAAATAAATATTTTCAACTGGAATATTTTATTCATTGAGATCTAGGATGTTATTGTAGTGTTCCCTTTATTTTTTTGAGCAGTGTATATGCAGCCTATATGTATATGTGTATATGTGTATGTATATGCGTTTTTGAGCAGTGTATATGCAGGAATACTTAGGTTTTCACATGACTGTAGATCTTTTTGCTGTTGTTTGCCCAAAAGCCTCCAATTTCTCTAACTTTGTAAGACAAAGAAAACCATTCTTAACTTATAAATACATAATATGCTTTATAAATACATTTATGCTTTTTATTTTAGCAGTTTTTTGTTTTGTTTTGTAATTTTCTACAATTGCTGCCCTGAGCCAGGTAAATTCACATAAGTGTTTTTGCACTTGTTGCATCATTCAGTTGTTAGCCATTAGCATCTTACTTTTAATGTTAAAATATTCAGCATTTCTTCATGTAAGAGTGTGACATGATGAAGCAGATTGTTTTATGTATGCCAAACATTTTTCTAGTGGAAGAAATACAGTATGAAGAGGCTAATTGTAAAGAAAATGTAAATTGCTTAAAAAAGTCACAATCTGTGCATCTCTAGTACAAGTTAATTTGCATTTTTAAGTGATATATTAAAAATGGTTATAATGAAGGGTTTCTTATGACAGCAGTGAGATCTGGCTGTGTGTGGGTGTGTGTGTGCTTCTGTGTTTGTCTTGCATGCGTGGCCCTCCCCTCCTCTCTTCAGCCTTTGTGTGTCCAGGTGGGCTTTTCTCAGAGCAGCTCCCGTGAAGCCGTGAGAACGCTCGGCCGCTCTCCTTCTCTCTCTGTGCAGGCCTGATTTATTTCCCCCTCTCTGCCATCTCAGCAAACAACGAGCTGCCTCCATATTGATCCGGATCTCCTCTGTTTCCACACTGAGCTCTCTTTTTTGTCCCCGCCCCCCCCGGCAATCCCCAGCGAGCTGCTTTAAATCACGCAGGCCTGACGTTTGCTTAATGTCTAATTAGCTATGGGTGGGCATGGGCTTTGATTATAGGAAGTGCCTAAGGGAGGGGGGTCATAGGCAGCAGCATTTCGACCAAAACAGAACCCGACTGATCAATCATGGGCCTGACACTTTGTTTTGTCCTGGATTTTTGGAGCATTGCTGCATCTGATCCGTTCCCCCAGTCATCAGTGGCCTAATGAAATCTCTCTCTCTCTTTCATTCCTTTCTTTTTTCTCTCTCACACCCTGCTCTCTCTATCCCTCTCTCAGTCTTTCAATCTCTACTGCTCTGGCTAAATTCCCAGTCTGTCATGTACGGTGGCTGAGAAGACCAAATGCGCTGCAGATTTACAAACGCGCAACAAATACCGAAAACATTTTAATCAAAATGACAACGTGGGCACTACATTTAACAAACACGCTGCAGATTCACAAAACAAGTGCAAATACAGAAACGTTCTGCAAAACCATTCACAACACAATGGAAGTGTTTCTGGAGGACACTTTAAGGATATGGATGAATCTGCATGATTGGTCTTCTTGGCCACCTCTTGTCTAGTCATGTATTTCTCTGCTTGCAATATCTCTCACAGACATACAGAATTTCACCTCTTTAAAAAGCATCCTAAGGAATACCTGAGATTCCACTGCTGGCTGTTGTCTTAGTAAGGAAATGACATTGGCACTGTAGTGAAGACAACTACTGTCAGGACATGACACTAACCCTCATTCTGTTTTTACATTTTCATAGCTGTACACGGATGACTCAAAGGTTTGGGATCAATCAGATTGTTTCATGGCAACACACTTGTTACTTGAGAAACATAGATGATACTCTGTGATCAAAGGGTGAGGTAAGACAGTGTCACTGTTGTTTAGTTCAGTTTTAGTGTCTCTCAACAAGTTGTTTACAAGGCTTTAATACTCTCTACCAGGATTAATTTATTTCACACAAGACATCATGGGATGCAGGAGTATGATGAATACACTAGGAAATATTAGTTCATAGACAGGTCAACACTGTTTATTACTAGAATAAGAGATATTAGATAGATATTAGAACACCAAAACTGACACCAAAACTGAACTAAATATCAGTGACACTGTCCTATTCAACCTAGAAGACTATTCTGCAAGTCAAGAAATAGTTTTCATTGGCTAAATAATAATAATAATAATAATAATAATAATAATAATAATAATAATAAATTAATACATTAATCAATAATAATAATAATAATAATAATAATAATAATAATTGTTATTATTATTATTATTATTATTATTATTATTATTATTATTAATAATAATAATAATAATAATAGCAAGGAGAAGAAGAAGAAGAATTATTTCAAATTTGAAACATAAGGTGACATATTAAAGTGATTCATGTTGCAATTCAGATTGAAGAGAATTGTCTCAGAGCCTGGCTTAAAGGAAATCATTTACCTTTGTTACATTGATGGCTGTCCTGATTAGGAGTAGCAGAGATAAATATTTGTACCTGCAGTGCACGTGCTTAAATTAGAGGCTGTGTTTAAGCTGAGTTCCATGTTTTTTTATGTGCTGGACCTGAAGCACTCCTGTGGGGTGGGAATGAGTGATTTTGGCCATTGCTTTATTAGCCTCTCTTTGGCTTCCTCACTGTTGCTGGAACATTGGCCAGATGGCCCACACCATTTACTTTTCACTAAATCCTGTTATTCCGGCTTTTTTCCTCAACTGTGAGATTAGGTCTGCCAGCTCCGCAACAGCCCGGCTTACAGAGATGACATGTCACAATGACATGGCGATGACAAAAGTGTACAGAGGGGATTAGGAAGACTCTCCCAGTGAAACAGAGAAGGGATTCATTTGTGTGGTCAGTTACTGCTCAGTTGAATCACTGTTTTGCTGTGCAGAGCATTTACATTCTGTGCAGAAGTTTATTTTTTATATTGCCATCTTATTTTGAGTTGGTAGAGTGAAAGTTTCTAGAGATAGAATTATTTATAGCTTTTTTTAAATAAAATTATTTAACCTTCAACCCTTTAACCTTAAATGGTCAATTTTGTAGAAAATTTGCAATATTTTAATGTTAAATTGTAGAACATGTCCATTGATTATATGAAATAAACTTGTTTTGCATAGTTTAATGTCATTGCTGTCAAAAGACAAACAAGTGTCTTCAAAATGGTAACTTTACATGAGAGGTCTTACTTTCAATGTTAATATTAAGAGATTTTTAAAGCACTTTTGGAGCACTTCTATTGGTCCAGTTAGCATTAAATGTACACATATCTGCTGAGCTCAAATTACACAGAAAAATAAAAAAAGATTCTTCAGACATTGACAATATACACTGTTAATGTTTCAAAACAAAACAAAGTCACTTTCCAGTTAATACAGTCCATGTAGTAGTTATGCTGTAGAAATAGTCCATTTTGAATTCCCTGTTTTTGTGACTTTGCAGAAATGAATGCTATCTAAAGCCTGCTGAAATTTAGCCCCGCCCCTTTCACACTGAAATATTTCAGCTCTGAACTGAAATATAAGGAGGCACAGTACAAGGCAGCCAGTAAGATCCTTTACAGTGCCAAGTCTTAAAATTTAGAATATTGTGAAAAAAAATGTTATTTGTGTCCAAAATTAATTTCAAAATGCAAAATGTTTCATTTCATTCATTTCAAAAAGTGTCATTTAGATTTTTAGGAAACAATTATTATTATTGCAAATAATTAATCATCATCAAGAATACCAAATTATTCAAGCTTACTGTTAATTAAAGTATTTTCTTTAAATAAAAAAATGTTCTGAAAATAATCATCAAATGAAAGCTGTTTTATGGATGGAAAGTGTTTCTTCTTTTTGGCATCTTTAAGAGTATACTTGTGTTATTTTGTAGCTTGTAAATCAATAGTCAAAGAAATGTTTTCTGCTTTCTTTTGGCACTGTGACTGTAATGCCCTTAGTTGTGTCATACCTTTAGAAAACCACCTGTTAAGGTTTGAACTGCCTTTACACACAACCCTTTCAGATCCTTACTGATGGACAAATGTCAATCATTACAGCCTTATTGAAGCCAAAGGCCAGAGGTCAGCCCACTGACCAGATGACAGTGTGCTGTCAGTTGAGGCTAATTGTGGGCCTGTAGCTCGGTCTTGTGATTATCAAATCAGTTTTAAAGAGATAACTGGAGAAGCTCAAGTTTCCTGCTTCATTCTTTTTGGCCAGGAGTGTGTGTGCACATGTGTGTGACCAAGCACTCATCTCCATTTCGCCTTGACAGAACAAAGTCCTTATTTTCATCTTTTTACAACTGATTTTCTGGGGCTAAGCATAATTAAAGGTAAAAGAAACCCATAGTGAAAATGAAAGGTTACATATAAGAAATAAGTAATTAGTCATGATTCAGCTGTCTTTATATAATTACTTTACTTCAATTTTTAAAGAACTTTTATAAATAGCTTTTATAAATCATAAGATAAAATACACAAATGTTCATTACATATTTATTATTTATGTTAATTTTATGTTGCCAAACAGTGTAGTTCATCAACATCATTTGTTAAGGCTATTTTACATCATGTTATACTAATGTTAGTTTATGACCCTGCAATGTGATTGGCTGAGAGACTTCCTAAGAGTGTCAATATTACACCATAATGGCACTCTTACTGAAGCTTTTTAAGTATTACTCCACCACACACATATAACCTAGCAACAATGCCTGCACTTACAAACAAGGACTTGACTGTACTGGAAACTGTCTGAGAACTGGTCTCTTAATGTTTATACAGTTCAGCTAATGAGCAACAACACTGAAGTCAGTTTTAGTACCATCAGCAGCAGCTTTGTTAGGTTAAGAGCTACATTTAACAGACAAATGAGTAAACCTCCGATCAGCCGTTCATGGTGTTTAATAAAAGATGCCCCGTACAGACCAGCAAACATCTTAGAAATCATTACATTTATGTTTATTCTCTGTATAATAAACAATCAGTGCACAATTATGTTCCTTACTATTATAACTGAAAGGCACATGAGGCTTTATCTGTGGAGTGACTGACAGAATGGAATTATTTTACTTTGCGGAATGTTGATAAACAAATAAATCATTATTTTCATCTTTATTTTAAAATCCAACAATAAACCATTGTAACAGAACTAGAATTCAAGGTAACATGAGACAGCAGGAGTTTTTCAATTCTGTATAGCTGGGTAGTTATAAAGTCGATCCTGTAGTTTTGTTTTATCATCGGTCTGTATCAATGTTATAAAAACTTTGAATGGAAATTAGCCAAACAAATTGTGGTGGCCTACACAACATTATCCTTGGCCATGACAAACTCAAATCATATTCTACCACATGATGGCTTCTTTTTAGATTACTCTTCTTGTTTCCTTTGTAAACATGAATGCACAAAATTGCCTAAATGTGTGGCAACCGTCATATAAGTGGGATGATGGCCACTAAGACATGAACTTGATGGAGGAAACTAAGAACTTCATTCATTCCATTCATTCATAAATATATAATCTACAAGTAAGCAATTTAAATAATGTTTCCTATCATGTGTCAAATACAATGACTTTGAATGTGAGGCTGTCAATCAAATTTTAGGATTGGAACAATCCATTTCATGATCTTGGGAAAATTCCAGAACAAGAAAACAAGGACATAAAGAAGAAATGCAAAAGCTATGCTGCAGCACTCATGACTAGCCTTTAATTCAGCTCACCAACATCAGTGGCCTAAGTAATGCTTTCTTTCAGTTCTTTCGCCTTTCCGTCCTTGTTCTTGGACTGCCATGTGCCTGCTCTTAATCACGCAGAGTCCTGTATGTGCTCCTCATAGAGTTACCTGGGATGTGTGCTCAGTCTCTCCATGATTACCCGACCCACTCTTCTCTACATGCTAATGACTATAAATATGGAACAATAGGCCGGGTGCACTGGGAATAGTCCTGGAGAGCCATTTGGCAGGTGTGTTCCCACCCCCCTCATCCACTCCTGAGAGTGAGTTCCCACGCATGTCACTGAGATGGCCCGCCAGCCCCAGAGAGTCGCCCCTGAATCACCATCCAAAGATCAGGTATCGATCAATTAATGGCAGAAAAAGAGGCCTTGCCATCGGTGGGGTCCTTCAGCCTCCGTACCTTCTGACACTCAGCAAACGCTCATTTGCAACTTTATCTGCAAGAGGCCCCCACCAGGCAGCTTTGTGTTGCTCTGAGATGCTATCGTGAATGGATGTGAGAACCCGTCCGGCCTTTTGTCCAGCAGTGGAAGCCTGGTCTTCCCCAGTGATATCAAAAACCTGCCTTTTGTTATATTTCGGAGAGAAAGAATTACAGAATGACATTTGTTTGTCTCTATTTGAGAACAGTTTTGGATCTGGAAGCCATTCTTTTCTTTGTTTTCTGAAAGAGCCATTACCTGCTACAGGTTACTGTTTGACATTCCTGCACTATCAGCTTGTTTGCTCATAGGAACTGTGGCAGATATGCAGGCATTGATCGCACAAGCTCATCTTGATTAATTGCATTCTTGACTTAGGAAAACAAATCCTCTGGTCTTGCTGAATAACATACCTTTTATATCAACTATTCAAGATTATTTACTTTTTAGCATCACATCAAGGCTGCTTATATATGACCTGGTAGTATGTTTACCCAGCAGATTAACCCAGAGGTTCAGAACCTTTTTTCCAACATGATCAGATTTTAAATGATCTTTTCTGAAAGATGAGCTGACGAGGTGTTGGGGAGGGGCACATTTTATGTATGATTTGAAATATTCCAGTTGAAGGAGGCTTACATTTTTTTGGCAGTTCTCTGGCTCTGCTGTCTACTTGTTATCTACAGATCTTTCAGCTAGTCCGGTAGAAACTCTCAAGCCATGTTTGTTTACTTCTTTTACCTAGCAACTAGCAAAGCACACCCTGAATGATGTGGGAGCGTGTGTGACTAAACATGTGTTGCATTTTTATTCAGAATCAAAATCTTGTTTTTGTGGGAGAGACAGGGTGAGTCAGGGCTGCCAACTTTTGAGTTCAATTGGGAGTGAGATTTGTTCCTGAGGTGGGGGTATTTTAATGGTACATCCTATAGAAAACATTGTAGAAAGCTCAAATCTATTTCTGTCAACTAGTAACAAAACTTTCTAAAGTCTGGATATGCTTGATGAGAACCATTTAACCCTTTGGAGTCAGTGGACCTGCCTGCGGGAACAAAACTGAAAATCTGCATAGACACTTCTATAACTGTGATATTTTATCCTAGAAACAAAACTAAACATACCCCGGAAACCTTAAAGGATCTATGTTTCAAATACTGTATATATAGCTTGAATTGAAATATGTTTAGTCTCTTGTGAGAAGAGCTTAAATAAGCAGAGACGCATCTGTGAGAGAGACTCAGACAGCTGCACATATTTTCCCACCAAATAAGATGTGCTCTGTCATTCATATGATAATGATGGTAATTCTGGACATTCCATTGCTTTGCTCCAGCGGTCTGGAATTTGTTGAATGTTGACAAACAAAAGTCTCTCAGCTGATGTGAACCTGATCAAAAGACCTGTCTTGAATGTTTCACACCTATCTTATAAACATTCAGTGTAGGGTTAGTGACTGAGTAAAACAGAGTGTCACCTCACATTTCTTAAAATTTCTTTACAAATAAAACCACATACAATTTCTAACAACAGTAATGACCAGTGTGTATCCATCACCTCTGTTTATTCAGTTCTGAGCTCTAAAGTCTTGGTTAGAAATGTTTAGAGTGTTTTTCACAATATGTCAGCACATCTGAAAATAGATTTTGAAAAGTCTAAGTTTAGAGCAGATGTAATCAAAATATAGATTTATGACACTCTTACTGTTTTGACACTGTTGTTGCTGAGATTGTGCTGAACAAAAGCCATGCAAGAATGATACCAGAACGTTAGTTTACACCCATGAAATACAGAACATTAAACTAACGTTCTGGTATCATTCTTGCATGGTTCTGTTAAATGACAACGTTCCTGGAATGTTCTTTGAAGGTTTTGACTAAAGTTTGAACAAACCTAGATATAAAGTTCCAACCTGTTAGCCTAACGATGAACGAATGTTCCCTGTTTGTCACCTGACCGGGTGTATAATAATAATAACATTAAGGGAATGTTCAAATAATGTTCTAGCCTAATGTTCACACCTAACGTTCTGATAACTAACCAAGAACTCCACACCATAACATTCGCATAACCTGAATGGAACTTTCTCGCATTGTTCTTGCAACGTTCTAGTGTTAGCTGGGTATTAGGCATGTCAAAATGTTTCATGTTTTTACAGATACAATTATGTAAATAAATGCTGCACTGCTGCAATAACTTTACTTACATTGTTCTGCATTCAGTAGATCAGCTCTGTAACACAAACAGATCCTAAGAGTCAACATATTCTTAAAATTAGACAAATTTAGCTTTGCTCCTTGCTCTAGCATTAGTGTTAGCTGCTAAATATTGTTGTCTAAAGAAACAGTCCATAGATGCTCCACTCATGCCCAGCAGGTTAGATATCATCATGATTGACTATGTCATGCATCAGAGTGCTTCATTGTACACACTGCAGTTCTTCTACTTATAAATCACAAATTTTACAGATGAAGATCAAAAGTTAGCATGAATCTCATGTTCAATGTGTGTGAGCTGGTGGGCCTCAGGTGAGGTTAACAACCACTTATTAGACAAATGTTACAGGTTTATTGTTCAGCTTTTTACAGATCTGGTTTCTTTGAAGCTTGCTAGCAAATATTCTGCAGACTGGTATTAATCTACAGCCTAGTGCAAATCTTTTAGAGTTTTTATATAGTTTTTATATATATATATTACTTCATGTATTGATGAAATTGTTTGCTTACATCAAATATGAATTGCATTCATTTTACATTTAAAACCTTTTTTTACATTTTACATTTCTAATAATAATAATTTTATTTCTAAGTTTTTGCCATTTTTGCCATTACTCCCAATGTAGTAGTAGTAGCCAATTAACCCATCCCATCCACTAGGGGGCTCTCCCCATCACTTTGCACTGTCCCTGACTCTAGGAGGGTGAAGACAAGCACAAGCCTGCTCCGCTACATGTGATACAGCCATCACCTTTTATTGAACTACTGCTGATACACCGTCACTGAGGAGTCAATGCACTCGGAGGAAAGCGCAGGATTCCCAGCTCCAAATGGACCAATCATTAGACGCCTGAGCCAGCGGACATTGCAATATGAAAGTGATAGGGACAGAGAGCACCATCTACCTGCCCAGAGAGAGCACTGCTAATTTTTGCTCTCTTGGTCCACGTCTGTTGATGGCAAACAGCATGACCGGGATTTGAACTTGCGATCCTCTGGTTATAATGTCAGTGTCTGAGCCACTCTGGGCCCCTACGCATGGCTGTTTTAGCACATCCGTTTTAGCACCCCTGATTTGGCCCAAGCACCCCTAAAAATTAGAGGAAAAAGTATTTTTAAATGTAAAAAAATTTATAGCATATGGTTTAAACTAAATATTTTAAATCTCCCCTCCCCCTTCTGCTTAACAAATGGTACAATCTATTCTCTCTCCATTTGTATTGTATTTATCCAAGCAGAGCTTCAGAGCTTTTGTGACTTTAGATAAACTAATAGTTTAATCCATCCATCCATTATCTATCTCTCAATCCTGATCAGGGTCATGATGAGTCCCATACCCCTTCACCTAATGCAGGGCAGGGCATTACACTATCAGGACAGGTCTAAATTAATGGTTATTAATTTATATATTAATTAACATCATCATTGCCTATAAACATCTTGATTGTCGTCCTCCCCCCCTCTATCTCTCTCTCTCTCTCTTTATCTCTCTCTCTCTCTCACACACACACACACACACACCCACACACACCCACACACACATGCATGGAGAGTGATTGAATAGGCATAATAAGCATTAGCTGTTAACAGAAGAACCACCAGGCTAACCTGTAATCACCTGTATTGCTCATGCATTAGCTGCAGTTAAGTTTCCCTCAGCTCAGAGCCCCCCCAAAAAAAGACCAAAGGAGACACTGCAACAGTAAACAAAAGACCTCTATTGAGCTGCTCTGCTCACCAAAGCTTTCAATGCAGCCTAAAGCCTTACATGTGCTGAGTTTATTGTTGTGATGACAACAAGAGCTGATCCACTCCCAAACCACCTGTGACACTGACCCTAAACACGACCTTTTTGACCCTGGTCACTTCCGCTCAAGAGCTGGACAGCGGTTAATATTACCCACAATGCTTCAGTGCTTCAGAGTGTTGTTGTATAAGGGCTGCACACAAAAATGTGTTTGTGAACATTTTTTTTATTTTGAAAGTAAACATTTTTAACTAAATAGTGTATCACAATAACTGGCAGTGCTACTTTATTTCAAATGGTTTACCCATCTTTATCAAGGGTACCAACAGTTATGGAGCTGACTGTATCTAGTGATGTTTGTTCTCTTTTTGTATTGTTGTTGTCTAATGACTGTTTTTTTTTTCATCCTCATCTGCTTACAAACAAGTCTTCTATAATTTGAAGACAGAATTTTCAAACTTCAATTGTTTAATGAGCTTCTATTTCTTAAAATGATTATTGAATATTTTATAAAATTGTTGAGGCCACAGACTGACTCTGCTGTTGTGAAGCTTGTTATTTGGTTTCTATATATGTGGCAGACTTTTGGTGTAAATGCAGTAATGTACTTTGACCATTTTTACAAGTGGGAACCAAAATCATTTTTGACATAAACTAAATTTTATGATCTGTGATATCCACTCGTTTAGATTCATATGAACCAACACGCACCTCAGATATATTTAGCAGGTTGTTTTCCTTTGGGGAGTATACCCCAATTTTTCAGTTCATTTGAATTTATAAGAATCACGCAAATGGAATATGTACATATATGTCCTCTTATTTTTTTCTCAACCCAGGCAATTTTATGGCAGCAAAAACAGAACCTGTGGTCCTGCTGGCCGAGGTTGGACGCACAGGGCTGTGGAACCTTTTATGCAACCTGGCGTCCAGGAGACTTAAGAAAATATTTTGTTTTCCACCCTTTCTAGCCGCTTAGCCTCGGCTAAAGGAAAAGCGTGAGCTCCAAGAAACCACACTGAGAAAAAAAAATCTCCACGAGGTCAAATGTCCTGAATGGGCCACTTGCCAGGTTTATTCCACAAGCTCTCTTGAGCACACACACACAAACATGCAGACTGCCCATGGCCTACATGTGGGGGTGTGGGTGGGGTGAATGCTCACACTACTGGTCCACAAGAATATAAGAGGTTGTTTGAGAGAAGTGAACCCTACAGATCGCCCATGTAGATTAGGTGTCCTGCTGTAATTGGCAGGGGAGTTTGATTGGTCTCCTTCTCTGGACTGGCTGTGTTCATTATAGCTGTATAGTTAACTCATAGACCAAAGTTCTAATGATAGTGGCCCTTATGGTCAAAGGGCCATGTGTGTCTACATATTGTGGTTAACAGCAAAAATAACCCAACAATGGCCCATATTTATCAAAGCTTCTCAGTCTGGGTCTCATTCACCAACCATTCTTGAGAAGTAATTTCTTCTTAAAACCCTGGGCAATGTATATAACCATTTCAATGTGTACTTTTCTTCAGCAAAGCCCAATGCAGACAATACAGTATTAATACACAAATGAATAGAAGAGTTTCATAGTGCTTTGGAATGGGCCTAAGTGCCTTTAGTGTAATGAATGCAGTGTTTACATGAGAGGCTGCCCTGTGGAGCTAGCACGTTTCTGTGCTCTTTATGGTTGGGACATGGTAGTCAGTGGATAGAGATAGCTAAAGTTTTTACCATCAGTTTGTCAGAGCCTCTGGTTTCTATAATTACTCATTAGAACAGATCCTCTGGTTTTGAGGCAATAGCCTAAGCAGTTCAGAATTTAAAGATGTTATGCTATCCAGCCATATACACACATATACATAGTGTTGTATTATTTCAGGTGTGAGCATGTGTAGAATATTTGCCAGCTTTAAAAAGGAGCATCTGATACATGATGCAGTGCGTGGCTATACACAACCCAAGCCCAGCAGTATGTCCACCTCTGTAGGTTTATTTACCTCCGCCAGAATCTCTCAAAGCCTCTCCAGTGGTCTCTCACTGGCTCCACATATAAGAATTTTTTTTCCATGTAGGTTTGTTTATGTTTGTTTAATATGTTCCCTCCACAGTTATGTTTGCTGGGAGGAGAGATTGTGTGATATGATATATGCTCTCCATATTAACCCATGGGACACACTCGAGCACGTTTTCGCTCTCTTCAGTGGAAAAATTTCAACTCTCGCTGCTGCTTTTTGCCTATAAAATGTACTTTCATTCTGACTGTAATGTATGAGGGGCTTAATATGTGTAAACATTTTAGCCGTAACTGTTAAAATGTGTCGTGCCATAAATCACAGGACCAAAGAATGTCTCACGACAGCCCCTGGTGGACATTGGTAAACATCAGCTTCCCAGTAATGCTCTCAAGGCTTTGCTTTTGACATGCTTCCCCCATCAGCCCGAAACCCCTTGCAACACCTCCCATACTTCCTGGGAATGCACTGATCTGATCAAAAACACATCATCTATATCCCAGCCAGATCAAGTTGTCATGTAACTGCCAGTCTTTCCTGAGTCTCAGAATGATTGATTTCCTCCTTTCAGTAGGATCCATTGGCTCTAGGCATTTCCACACTTGGTGAAATAAAGGATGTTATCAAACACTGAATCTTTTAAATATCTTTTACCATTTCCTTGCTGGTGGACTGTTGACAGCTGGCTGGCTGGTGCCCCTATTGTCCCCCTTTCTCTCCATTGATCAGAGTCATTTGGTACCATCAGTTCTTTCCTCCATCTGGGTAATTAAACCACATTCTCATGTGTGACAGCAGCTAAGCCTCAGTTCCACATTGGGGTTGTATTTGCTGCCTCAAACCACCAGCCCAAAGCAATATGGCACACAGAGGTAGAGGTCATGCCCTTCTCAGGCCTGGAGTGTCCATCCCTGTGGCTTTCACCAGGGTCACCTCCCCCTTCTAATATGCCCGTAGGCTAACAGGGAGAAGGGCTACAGGGGCCCACAGGGTATTGCTCTAATGACCAGACCTCTAAGCTGAGCCACAGAGGGTGGGGAACAGGGGATGTATCCCTTTAAACCCATAGATCTTACCATTCTAACCCCTGTCACACACATCCAAACTCACATAAGCCAGTAAACCCATTAACCGAGACTTCAGAGGATAAAAATTGTGTCTAGCTGGGAAAGGAATGGCAGAGACATGCTGGAGGCAAGAGTGTGTTGCCAGTGTCTTGCATAGATTGTGCCATCAGCTTAGTTCACCATACCTGTTTTTGCACTGGCTGATGTAATGTTGCACCATTGACGTTTTACGGCAAAGAGCTGTCAAGTTTGTCAAATGAAAGTCAAGTTTTGGACACACCCTGCTGGCACTCAGGCTGGTCTGATGGCATGGTTTTCTGTACACTTTTTTTGCAGTTTCACTGCCTCACAGTGCCAGCGGGCACATGCTTGCAGTAAACGACACCAAATGTGTGAAGGAATGTTCTTGGTTGTTCGGTTGTTGCTTTTAGATTTTGACATCATTGGAGGCATCATTTTCTGGCAAGGTAGAGGTGCAGAGCATAATTCATATTGCTTATTTATTCTTATAGTTTGAAGCCAGTAAACAATGACCTCTTCTGAAAGCTGGCTCTTTCAGAATCGTAAAGTTCACACGCAGGGAGCTGACTTCTTTCTTCATTATCAGTGAACCTAACCATCACTTTCTTGTTACTGCAATGTGGAAATGCCGTATTTTAAGATTCCAATTATGAGATCATACTAACTTTTTCCCAACTACCTTTTCTTCAGTCTTAGCCACATTACTATTTTTGGGTCAAGTATTCCCTTTAGCAGCTCACAGTGGTCTCTATAAAGAGCTTCCCCTCTGTGAGCTCCTGCAGAGCTCAAGTTAGGCAGAGATTAAAGCGACGATCATTTCAAGCCTCATGGAGCTGCTTCGTCCTCTGATCTCCATGGCTTCAGACTTTGTGCCGAGGTGTCTGTTTAATGGTTAATGTCTTTACCACCCTCCCACTGGTTCAGGCAGCCAGTCTTATTACCCTCAGCTAAGGATCCCCTAGGCTCTAACCCTCTGCACTGGAGGTCCTTCTTCTACAGAGTTATTGACTACATGAAAGTTTAGAGATCCATTTGATGATGAGTGATCTTGCAGCCATTTTTTGTGACATTGGATCAATCACCATCTTCAAATTCTTGATCATTGAGACATTTTGTTCAGTTGAATCTATTTAGCAATATTCCACCAACTGTGATTCTGTACTGTTTACCAACATTTCCTAACAAGGTATGAAGTGGAGAGCTTAAGAATTTCCTCAGGAAAGAGTTTCTCAGCAGGATTTGGAGATTTTAGACAGTCAGCCTGAAAAAATCCTCCAGAACTTGCCCCCTGGAGACAGCTTTGAAACCCCAGTAACTAGGCCTGTGCTGGGAACTGATGGGAAGAGGACTGGTGAGTAAGGGAGGGGGAATGGTAGAGAAAGACGGAGACAGACAGAGGCTCCACTGGTGAAGATAATGCTAATGAGGGCTCATACGGTGAAACAAAATGGCTTAATTGTACTGAGTTCATCCCATGTTAGAGCACAAAGGCTCATGGAGGTTACGCTCCCATACGTAGATTATTGTAATCCCCTAGTAATTACTGAAGCCACAGCATCTTCTCATGGGAGAGATGAGTCCAGAGGAAAGGAGTCTGCCCCAGTCGATTCACACTCCTCTTTAAGGAAGTATTAATTCCTTTACCAAGACGAGACGTAATACCACTACAAAACCACATTCAGAGGCCCTTTACTGGCCTTGTCGGTGGTGATGGACATCTACAGTGCTCAAAGAAAGGCGCATTCACAGGCAGGTCACCATTAATGTCAACTGCGAGGGAACTGAAACTGTGCAAGACGCAGCTTTGCCATGGCTTGGAAATATGGAGGGTACCATGAGCATTGTGCTGTTTAAATGCTGGGCCCAGGCGACAATAGGCCCTGTTCCAGTTCTTTGAAGACCTTTGAAACAACCTCTGTCAGATGCCATTGCCACTGCCCTCTCTCTCTTTCTGCCTGTCTCTCTCTGTCTCTGTCTTTCTCCCTCCATCTTTGGCTTTTGACAGGAAGCTCATGATTTTTTAACACCCCGCTGCATGCATAATGTAGCAGGCTGCACAATCGCATACAGGATGTGAGAGCCAGTGGCTCCAGAGAGCACCTGTGCCGAACAAAGATGGCCTTTCTGCCATGGCCGCCTGCCCTGGTACCCGCTGTCACCATTTCCCTGCCTCAGCCCCAGCTGTGTTGCATTCAGTCTCCCCCCCATACACACACACACACACACACATTTTCAGCCACCACAGTGCTCCAAAAAGTGACACTGTCCTCCAGCTATAAAAGAGCCCTTTATCTGATTATTAATGATGGCAAGAAAGTGGCAGACAAACGTTTTAGGGAATGAGTTTATTATTGCAGGTCCAGCATGAGTTTTTATGTGCATGAAGGCACTGTGGCTCAGATGGGCACATTCCAAAAGTTGAGGAAGAGAAATGGAGAGTGGCAGACATGCATAGCAAGTTTTTTGAAAAGTCATGACAGAATGCTTGACAGGTTATTAAGATGTCATCAAGGAAACAGACATAGCCTGATTTGCTTTGCACATAATTTAAGCACTGTGGCTATAACCCAAAACCATTTGGGTTTATTTAATTTCCTTTACAAAGAGAGCCTCTAATGCAGTTGAAGGCATTGTCTTGTGTGCCATAATTAATTAGCATTTTGGAAGCTTTTGGGGCTACTCTTACTTAGTTGTTTTCTCCACTAGGATCTGACATCGACATGTCTGGCTATGCAGCATTGGACAAAGCCAAAGAGTCTGAATAGACGAATTAGCAAGTCAGAGACTGGGCTCTCCTTGAAGGCCAGGCTTTGTCGTTCATGATAGATGTTTAAAATATGCACCGCGCAAAAGAGAGACAACACAAAGGCACAACAACAATAACAACAACTCAAACCACCCCTCAAAGAACAGCAGTGTCATTTGAGGATGCACGTGTCTGTCTGTACGTGTCTGTGTTGTGTGTTACTTAGTTAGGTGGTGTGTGTGTGTGTGTGTGTGTGTGTGTAAAACAGGTTTATGTGATGTTATGGAGACTAAAATGAGTTTTTATACTCACATCGTGGGGACCTATCTCTCTTGTGGGGACCACAATTCACATTGTGATATATATATATATATATATATATATATATATATATATATATATATATATGCTGAGATTATATATAGGGTTCTTCTTACATGTACATAATCACATACACTACAACTCAAATGTTAGAAATCACTTGTCATATAGTATTTGTATAATAAATAGCTTACTTTATATATGCATAATAACTTACACCATTGAAACATTGAATCACATGATTTTATGTAAACATCTAAAAATTATTTTTGAAATTTTAAGGGAAAAAGTTAACACATCTACAGAGAAATTTCTATACATTTTATTGCAAAATTACATTTTATTTAGTAAATGTAATATTCTGAGTTAAATTTAACATAACATGGCCTGTACAAATATACTAAATTATGTACATTAAATTAAGTACAATATACTAAATTGTGTACATTTATTTAATCGTGTGGTGAAGAAAATGTCCACATATATTGTGAATAACTGTAAAGGTTGTGTTAAATTGTTGTAGAAGGAAAGACAGTTAAGATGAATAATTGAACCAGATGTGTCCAAACTTTAGTACAGTATTGTAATGTATGTGGCTGTAGACCACATAATACTGTTTCAATATTTCTGAATATGTTGAAAACAAAAATATTAAATGAGTAACTAAATTATTAGATTAAATGGTTTAACTTACTGAATAATAATGGTATGTTAATATAAATATGTACAGTCATTTCAACAGGTTATGTGTCACAAAATTTGTTTATCGCTTCTGAAAGATGCAGCCTTTAGGATATTACATTTATTCTGACTTAATTATTGGAATAGTAGAGCTTTTACAGTCATTGTACAAATGTCTACATCGGTGAACTCTGTAAATATTTACAATTCTGTCTTTTTTCATAACAGCGCCTAATAAATATTTGAAACTTTTGAATTTATACAGGACTACACTGTCACATAAGCACATTTGAATATTGTGAAAATGTTCATTATTCTTCTTAATCTAATTCAAAAAGGTAAACAAAAATCAGAAATCCAGAATCTCAAATTGGTAGGGTATTTCATTTTGAGTAAATTACTGTTTAAATAGTGTTCATATTAGAACATTAAAAAAGGCTTGAAATATGTCACTTTATATGTACTGAATATAAAATATCTGACATGGCCTTTTTTAATTAAATTATGAACACAGATGAACTTTTTGGATGCACTAGTAGAATATTAGACACATTTTATGAATGTATCTGAAACTGGGATTTATATTCATGAATTCACTGATTATAAACAGTGTACATTTCAGAAATTGCATAGGTAGTATATGACCTAATACACTGAATAATTATTGTAGAATAACACTGAATAAAACATTCATGTGTGTGGGCTGTATGTATGAAGGAAGATATGTCTGCATGTCAGTATGAGCGTGTGTGTGTGTGTGTGTGTGTGTCTACTGGCATGGACTATGATGGGGACATTGTTGTGGGGTGTGACACAACAAGAAGGCGTGATTTATGCTGATGGGAGCATGGAAGAATCTGGGCACTATAACAGGACCAGCTGCAGAACAAAATATCAACCCAGCTGCAGACATTTGTCCAAAGTCTCTCTCTCTCTGTCTCTCCCTCTGTCTCTCTTTCTCTCTCTCAGCCCTCAGGCTTTTCCTCCACCTCTCTCCACATCAACATGGCTGTGGGGGTCCCTCTGTCCTCCTCCTCCTTGTTATGCTAATGACTTTAGCTCAACTGGAGAGAAAAAGAGCAGGGAGGAAGAAGAGATGGTAAAAGTTGATGGCAGTCACAACAAAAAAAAAGAGAAAAGGAAACAACAAGAAGCACAAAGAAGCGCCTGACTATCAGCAAAGCCTCAATTAATAAAAGAGTTCTGATCTCCAAAAGTCAAGGCACTGTGCAAGCTAACAATGTGCTAAATCTTTAGCATGCTAGGTCGCATACCAATAGGCTGTATTGTGTTGAAAACAGGCAGCTAAAGCAAATCTGTCTCAATGGGATTAATCTAAGAGTGACAATTTATTATTTAGTAGCTGCAAAAGCGAATTAGCAAACCTTTTAGTGTAAATTTGGCAGTGTTTGTGGGGCTCCTCACCTTTAGCTTCAGTTGCTACAGACTTGTGGAAAAGATTGCTTGTGACACTAAACATATGGCAGCAGTTATGGGAGAACGAGTTAGAGGAACCCAAACAAAGATTTGGTTCAGTTTTTCTGTTCTACCTTTTTCTGAGCTGTGACGAAGTCCAGTATCGCTTTTTAAAAGTCAAGGTCTGTGGAAAAGAAAGGGGGGGCTCAAGGGCTGTATGTTGAGTGCGATGTATGAAATGCGTGAAAATCACTGTGTGTATTAATTCCACTGTACGGCCAGTTTGTGTCTGGTGGTGGAGCACCAGAACCAACACGCAGATCTGTTGGGTATTTGGTTTGGGCTCATAGTCTGGAAGCTCTCATTGCTGTCTTGTGTGTTTGTGTGTGACATGTATTTAGCTCTTTGTAGGGACCAAATGTCCCCAGTATTGCAGGAATTTTTGAAAATGTTTGACATTTGACTATTCTCTGTGCTACAATAACTGCAAAAAAAAATCATTTCAGTTCCTGTAATGCCTTTAGACCAAGTGCCAAATGTTGCTCAACACAAAGTGACGTAAAAGAGACAAAAATTTGTGTCTGCTAGGGTGTTGTGTACATCAAAAAATGGAAAGGGTGCAGCCATTGTAATGGACTCTTACTGGAAGTTCTACATTCTAGTTTGTTGCCAGGATCATGGTGTGCAGCAGTGTTTAATTTGTAGCTAGTGTGCATTGTATCAAGATGGATGGATATGTGGAGTTGGTCAGAAAATTTCCACATTTATACGAGTGTTCTTGAAAGAAATGAATTAATTTGTAGGTGAAAATAGCCAATATATTGATTGTCGTGTTCTTTGCACAGTGCTGTTGAATCTATCAGCAACCATTTTTTTCAATCAACTCATCATCTACACTAGAAATTTACCTTTAAAAGTCTCTAAGAACTTTTAATGATAACAAAGGATGCTATCATTTGCTATGATGTTTTGACATTTTTACTAGAGCTGGATTGAAATAAGTGAACAAATTCTGTGCATATTCTACTTTTTCAAACTAACCATGGTTTTTACAGTAGTTGACTGATTGTTGGGCTGCTACAGATACTAATTATTAGTAATCAAAAATTTAGAATCAATATTCATTTATCGTACATTTGATAATTGTATTGTCAAAATGTACCAGTATGCAAATCTTTTAGTTTACATGAAATGAACATAGTAATAGAACTTTATAAAAATTAGGTGAATTACACAGTTGCACATTTGATTTGATTTACTTGAAATGTGGGCTACAATTCTAGCAATAAAACATCACTGTGGCTGGAACTCTAAGGCTAAAGAACGTATGCGTTTTATTGTGTTTATGCTAGATATGTACATAAACACTTTTATTGGCATGGACACAGAGTTGAAATATTGGGAAATAATCTGGACAACTATCAGCCCTAGCCAATAATTGCCAACCCCTCATATTTTATGTACATACCTGTTGTGCAGAATTAAATGTAATGAGGGTAATTAACTAGGGGATTATTTATATAATTGTTTAATGAGGGTTATATAGAATAGCAACACTGTAATATCTTCTTGTAATAAGTGTTATGGATAGGGGTTAATGTTTTAGTCTTTTTTAGCCAATTATATAGAAATACCTCACCAAGAGAGAAATACAAACCTGTGTGTGTGTATGTCTCAGAAGTATGAATCTGCTCACTGGTTCTATTGCTGAGTCTGCAGTCTGCAGATTTTTTTTATTCAAGCTTTTTTCTCACTTCAGCTGCTTGACCTGCATGGTCTTTCTCCTGGCCGATACACTGACAGGCCTTCAAGCGGTACACCTTCCCTGGGTTATGTTTCTGCGGCTTTGACCGCCGACTGGATGCTGTATTACTGGTTGATATAGAACATGATGTGATCTTCATGTTTTTCCATTGGATCCCACGCATTGCTGTCATTGTAGAATACGCCAACCTGACCCAGCATACGAGTTGATTCAGAAACGTCCAAAGAAAAAAGTCAGGAATGTCTTGTAGGATGTGTGTGGCCTGACAGGTGGGAGACATAGTGACAAGGTATATATGATGGATTTGAGCCACACGCACATATACAGCATAAAATGGTGACAAACCTATGCACCTTTTCCTAGACATGAGTTAAGATTTCCTAATTAAGTCTGGAGAGCTTGCCAGAGTGGCCTGCAAGAATGTATACGCACACTCAGAGAGACATAAATGCACGCTTGAATATAACACATGGTGCATATAGACTACTGTACATTTAAAGGTCCATGCAGAATACACATAACACATTGTTTTAACACCTCAAGACCTCCAGCAAGATAATACATTTATGAGTCTCAAAATCGCAGCGTAGCTCAAAATCAGTGTAAAGTGCGATTAGCTGTGGAGTGAGTTGCTGAGTATGCGTGTTGACTTTCTCATACCTGGTTTCACAACAATTCACAAATGCTCCCCCTCTGCTTGAGTCTGCGTAAACATTTTGAGACATAGGCAAATTAGACGCTTGTGTTTTCTCTGTCTTTGCCTTGCAGAGGCAGCTGCCAATGCCTACACTCTCCATTCCAGATTTCACTCATTCACACGCGCACGCACACACGTGCGTTTATTTAGTTTACATGGCTGTCTGAGCACTGGCCCATGCTGGCACAGTGGAGTTCACACTTCACGCGGAACGACCGACAGCCGCTGGCTTATGGAGGACCACTGCAGCGAGTGGGTGGGCCCCCTAAAGTGCATCAGTCTAGGCTAGTCCTAGTGAAGGCGTAGGAGTGAATGAACAGCTGAATTTGTATCTGTTTATGTGTATGAGATTATTAATAGCAATGCAGCATTGGGGATAATCAGCTTTCATATGACTAAGGACATTATTAACAACAAATTATCACAAACATTTAACATTTTGAGACATAATAGCAGTGAGAAAAATGGCCATCAATCAGACTCTAATGTTAGTAGATATTTTCATCTGATATTGTTATGATATTAATATTACAAAGGGCAAAAGAGTTTTGAATATATATTGCACAAAGGCCATAGTGGTAATGCTTGACATATACAGTAATGTTTAAAAAATGAGTTATTTTTTATTCATAATTTTAAAAAGTACAGTCATATTTTTTATTTATATTACAAGTGTCATTTCAAGCCTTTTTCTGTTTTACTGTTGATCAGTATGGCTTATATCTCCTGAAAATCTGAAATCCAGAATCCCAAATTATTACAATCTTTTTTTTTTAAATAATTTATTTTTCTAAAAAATAAATGAATAGATAAATAAAACTTTGACTATGAGATCTTCAAAACCTCTCTGAAACTACCTTAGAAATAATGTTATACACAGTTTGTCCCACACATTTCATCCCATTTTTAGGATGTTAACAGTCAAAACTTTACTTTGGATTGAGGGCTATCAAACTTTGATAACAGTTTAGAAAATAAAGAAGTAAAAGTATTCATTAAATAACATTGAATCACTTTGTGAATACATAAGTTGCAAAATATACCCAAAATATTAGTAACTTGTTGCTTTATATTTACAAAACCATTACAAGTACTTAAGGTTAATTCAAAGTGCAAAAATTCTGAAAAGATGGTAAGGTGAAACTTTTGATGGGTAAATCAGCGCACATACACACATAGTTCTGCTGAAACATTACTGCCGAACTGTAATATTCTGCACACGTGCAAGCCCTCCCCTCACCCCCATCATTTCACCTCCACTTCAGACCGAATGAAGATCAACTTATTGAAATGCTTCACCCTCACAAGCCCCACGTTATGTTTCTCAAAACACCATGTCATTGGCAGTAGCAGCTGCCCGAAAAGCCAGCTAAAGGGCTTTTAGATGATTGGACGCAACTGAACCGTACACACAGATATTTAAATGTGTTTCTGAACTTTGCACATGCTCCATTAATGCAAACGTGCACCTTGGTCTGTCCTCATCAAGGCACAAAAACACATTCTTTCACATAACACACACACACACACACATGCACATTCAGCAAGAAGAAGTGATGACAGATGAATTAGAAAGTCTACAATACAGAGTCATTTAAAGTAGTAGTTTAAAATGGTATAGTCAGCCAAAAAAAAGTTAGCTTCTTTATTTTTGCACTGGAGCTGCAAGGCTAACTATCATATAATGGAAACTTACATAGAGTGAGGTTTTTACTTAATAAAATGACCTAAAAAATGTCAAATTATATGTTAAACAGTTGTGTAATACCATAAATGTAGTACATTTACAGTGTACATCATCACACACCTTAATCTGCACTGACTTTTTCTTCAAATAGACTGGCTGTTGTGTTTTCTCATACAGTGTGATATGTCCCAGATAGGAAGGTGATGTTCATAGCACTGTTGAGTTTTGAGCAGAACCATCAATTTGGTTGAGGGTGAAAATTCAGTGTCACAAACATCCCATGTCATTTTAATAGGTGCCCTTTTCATATGGAGGGCGACCAACCCCACAACCCCCACTACCACCCCAATACCCAGGGGACTGAGCTGAAATGAGCTTTTGCAGTTACAAAGCTGGATCAACATTAATGTGGCCATGAAAGTTGCCACCCAATGTTGACAGCATTGACATTGAATTTCCCCACTGTGGGAATATCTTATCTTATTGAGTATACATTGATTTATAATTGACCACAAGATCATGTGTAAACTCACTGTAATCCTGAGAACTCATTCAATCAAGAACCAAACTCTGATCTGAGGAGAACATATACAATACTTAATGACTTAAAATACTTAACCCTTTGATCCATGAACGACCAATACCTACACTCTTCCATGAGTGGGGTCAAAAATTACCCCAATTAGAATCAATGTGTTTTTGCAATGAATGAAAAAAAATTCCTTTAATTTTGGTTAAAGGTGATTATATTTATTATATTTGGGTCAACAAACGACAGAGTTTACATTTAACATGCATATTTATAACTTTTATAAAAAAATTTTACAAGAAATATTTACAAAAATTATTGTTAGTATGTCTGCATGGACAAAAAAGAAAATGAACATACATAATACCAGAACACTGTCCACTCACATTTGCCCACACAAAATTATTTTCTCTATTCACTGTATCCAATTGTCAGAAACTATTTGCATTTGGCTGTGACCATTGCACACTGGGGTACTGCATTTCCAACAGCAATTGGTGGCTTGCGATCTTTGTTTCTTGGACACATCTGGCACCTCTTTCTCTTCTGTCTGCCCTCTGTGTCTCTCTCCTGTTACTGGTTTGCAGTTTTTGTCACTCCACACCTTCCCATTGCTTCAGTGATGTAGGTTGGTAGGTTCGGGGTACCTTCCAGTCGGTACAGTAGCTGTAGCTGGCCTCCAAGTAGCCATGATAGTCTAGATGAGAAAACATAAAACAGACTACATTTGAATGACATACAAAACAATAAATCAATATGTAGCTATCTAAGTAAATGTCTGTGCGTTTATATGTAAGTAAAAGCACAGACATGCATGTGCACACACACACACACCCCAATCAATAATGATATAATAGGTTACCTAACAGTTTAGCTTTTATTTACAAGGAATCATGAATACAGTGAGTCTCTACATAACAAATGCAGTAATATCAGCTAGCTTACTAAGCTAGTGTAATGTTAGCTAACTAAGTAAACCAGCTAACACAGTACTAACATTACTACTAACATTATTTTGTAGTTAGCTAACTAGTGTCTCCTTTGTTGACCAACATGATACTCTATGACAGAAAAGGCATGGAGTTGATAAATGAAGATAATACTTACATGTATGCTGCTGTGACCTCCTGGTGGTGAGAATGCAGGCATCAGATGTGTACATGGGACAGAAAATGTTTCCTGACAGTCACAGTTGGTAAGAATCAAAGGTTCCCAAAGCAAACCCTTGAGATTCTGTAGGAAATGCTTGGGGTAATTTTTGACCTCGCTTATGAAAAACTGGGGTAGTGACACAAAAACTGCAATTTCTTAAAATGTATAAAAACATTTAAAAAAATTCAAATGGCCTCAAGTCACAAACATGTTTTATGAGGAATACCTGGAATATGGAAGTGTAACAACTTTTCATTTCAGAGATTTTGAAGAATAACAACCCTTGGAGTCATTTTTGACCCCACTTATGCATCTAAGGGTTAAGAGAAATTGCATGAGACAAAAACGAGATATAATGTACTTCTGGCTCAGAAAAACAAAACAGTCATTCACAGCATCAAAATGGAGAAGACTCTTAGTACTGTATGAGAACTGTTTAGATCTTAAGTAAACATGTGTGTTAGCACAGTGTGAAAATTTACTTAGATCTCCACTATAACTCAAGAGGAGATACATGTAATGAGGTCTTTCTCTAAGGTGAAATACTGTATATGAGCAGCAGGAGCTAAAATGTAATATTAAAAATTTTATATTGTTATGTAGGAGAAACTATTGAGATATGAAATTTAAAACATTTCTTCTATTGATAAGCAGCCATCTTGAACACCTTCAACTTGTTGCCTACATTGTCCTCAAAGTCCCAAAGCTAGAACCAAACTTCTGACACCAGTCATGCCTTGACTATTTGTCTACACTTGACGTAGGATGAAAACTGCAAATGTTACCAAACTATTGCTTTAAGTCTTCTTCCCAGTGCATCGGCTGAAATGTCATGTTATTTAGAAATTGTATCTTCTTAGAAAGCTCAGATCAGCTGCAGATTATTTGAAATCATTCCTACCAATGATGGTAGTAAACAGGGTTCTGCTGCTCATGTTTTGTTGTGGCATTTCTGTTCATAGCACGAGGAAGAAAAGTACCTATGACATCACAGACTTCCAGCAGCTCCTTTGTTAATGTCCATAATCCTCAAAACGTTCCATGGATACAAAAGTGCTCAGTGTGTGCTTTCAAGCACAACCCAGTGTCGCCACTTTTTCAAGATCCCGTATGTTTTGTAATGGCTTTTGCAGGCCACAAGATGTTATGTTGTTCCCAAAAAGCCGTATTAAGCCATTAAGCTTTGTGGGGAAAACAATGTCAAGATAGCTGCCCAAGTGGGTGGTTTTATAAGGCTGGCATTGGTCGTGTGGTTTAGGTTCCCTATAAACAGATGAAAACAAATATCTTTTACAAGCCAGCTCGGCTTTATGCAGTACTTTAGAGGACTAACGTAAACACAAGTTGGACATAAACACAGACTCATGTGTTAATACCAATTTGCACGAAAAGCCACAGTACACTCCACTTAATAGTTCTGAAAACATTTTGATTACTCTGCAATCTGTAGAGGTTGTGACCCAACCGCCATGTCTAAATGTCTGTAATGCCCACATGCGGTGGTCCAGTTCTAAGTACCTTTAACCCTCTGGAGTCTGAGGGTATTTCAGACATTCTGATGTAGTCTGATATGGCTTAACTTTTTCACAAATTACACACATCTAAAATATTTTTTCCCAAAGTGTTACACAGACTTTTGTTCAGCACAAACTCAGCAACAACAGTGTCAAAACAGTAAGAGTGTCATAAACATATATTTTGATTAAATCTGCTCTAAACTTTTTTAGATGTGCTGATATATTGTGAAAAAACACTCTAAACATTTCTAGGCAAGATTTATGAGCTCAGAACTGAATAAACAGAGGTATTGGCTACACACTGATCATTACAGTTTTTAGACATTGTATGTGGTTTTATTTCTAAAGTGTAACAAATGTAACTTGACATGTGTTTCACTCATTCAGTGGTTTCTAGATAGAATATTTATGAGAAATGTTTGAGGTGAGAAGTAAGAGGTCTTTTGTTCATGTTCACATTCCACGCCCGCCATTCCACCAATGATATGTTCAGAATGACCATGTCATTATCATGTGAATGATCATGTGATATGAATCATTTGGCTGGAAAATGAAGCGCAGCTGTCTTGCCTGCTCACATAGGTCAGGCCTAGATAGTCATTTTCAGCCAGATAGCAAAATTATTCTGGCCCTCATCCCCCATTTCATATGGCCCACTTGTTGCATGGATTGATGGCACTTGGGCAGAATGCTCACGGTTGCAAGATGTGGGCCAAATATATGCCAGATTAGGGCCACATATCAGCCAAATGTAGGTAACACTGCTATATCTCTGCCACATCTGTGGCAAGTGGACCATGGTACCTGTTATGGTGTGTACTTTCAATATAAGGGCCACATGCAGTTTGCCAGTGCCGACATTGGGCCAGTAGTGCCATTTCTCAGCCAGAAGTGACCCACATTCGTATGCTATCTGGGATGTTGATTGTAAATGCATTTTGTTTTAAGTATTTCACGATGTGTAAATGGCAAGTGAGCCATGAGCATCCCATTGGTTGATTCATCTGCCATGTTTTTAATTGGACAGATCATAGAAAACTGCAGGTACTGTAGTGATTTCACTGGTGACTCTCTTGCTTTATTATCTATTTAAACTGTGTTACGATTTGTCACTACAGTTCACGTATCACAATAAGGGTGAATTACATTGTATAGCATAAGTGGTTGCTCCATGTATGTTGAATTATTGGCAGTGCATCGCATGAGCCTCAGGGATGGAGCTGCATGTCCCATGTTAAAATCATTTTTCTGGCTAGACAGGTTCATTCATTAGTGTCTTTTTACATTGGAAAGCCACAGAAATTTAGCAATGAGTCACTTCAAATCTGCTTGTCGAGTTTTTAACACATAATGTAATGGTCACCTGACCTGTTCAGGATGTTCTCAGGTATAACCTTGGTGGGTTGAAGTCTTAAACTAGACAGTGATGACAGATAGTGGAACTTTTCCTGTGTTTAATTAGTTGGACTCCTAGCTCACTCACTACCTGGAAGTGTCTTCACTCAACTCCTTTTCTGCTGTACACACACCACCAGACATGTGGCGGCATGGGATATGAGTTCAGGCAGTGTGGCAGTCATTTATGGACTTATATATTAGCTTTGCTGTGACTCGTTGGGCATGCTATTGGGCTCAAAGCCATGAGTCTCCTACATTATGTGCTGTTTATGTGCTACATAATGTCCAGTTTGTAATGTGTCATTTACATGCTACAGTGCATTTTATACATATACAATCCAAAGCAGGACATATTGCTAACAATGTCCTACTTTTTCCATTTTTATGTAAGAAACCATGTAAGCAAGTCTATTTGAGACTACTTAACAATAACACATTTTGAGGCCAGGTTTTGGTGATTTAGGCATGCAGGTTGCATGATGCTAAATGCTAGGATAACCGCTAGCTCCCATTACTTACTAGACAGATTAGTTTTAGTCCAGTTGAGCTAGAGAAGCAAATTTAAGATATGAAATTTCAGGTGATTGTGTACATTTGATTTTTATCAAATCGAGAGGAGCCAGCTGAGGTGGCTTGGGCATCTGTTTCGGATGCCCCCTGGATGCCTCCCTAGGGAGGTGTTCCAGGCTTGTCCCCCCGGGAGGAGGCCCCGTGGAAGACCCAGGACACGTTGGAGAGACTATGTCTCTCGACTGGCCTGGGAACGTCTCGGTGTTCTACCTGAGGAGCTGGCTGAGGTGTCTGGGGAGAGGGAGGTTTGGGTTTCCCTGCTCAGACTGCTACCTCCGCGACCCGGCCCCAGATAAAGCAGTAGATAATGGATGGATGGATGGTATACATTTGATGTGGTTTGTTGCTCCATAGTAGCCTCTGTTGTAGCTAGTTTAGCATTCTAATCCATAGTTTCGATTACACAATTTGATTGTGTGCATGATTATTGGTAAAGTTGATTTAGTGTTTAGTTTTTTAAGTTAGCATTAAGTCTTGGTCACTGTAATGGAGCTTATTGTCCATTCCATGCTGAGAACATTTATAAATGGTTAACCAGGGACAAACAGACAATTTATTTGGTTTTAAAAGTTATTTTATTCAGCTCCATGTTACTGGCAAAGTTGCTTAAGCACACCTGTTTTCTGGACTCTGAAAGAA
>BRDA01055085.1:0-14994 GCA_036984385.1 Crenuchus spilurus | reverse complement strand
GTTATTGTGTGGTTGTGGCACTTGTTATGTAACATCTAAAGCTGTGGAAGTTTTAAAAAGTGATTTGGTTAGGGTACAGTTGGCCTCTGTGTGTGTGTTGAGCCTTTCAGCCTTAGGGGAGCCAGGGTGAGTCATCCGCCCCTCCTCCACCTGTTGAGTGGTCACACACACAAACACTTTCACACACTCATAGTGGACGGTCTCCTCTCTGAAACCGAAGTGAAATGATTTTGATTAAAGTATGCGTTTATTTGTTATTATTTAAATTGTCCGAAGACGCCATTTTGGTCCCGCCAACGTGACTCACTTGGTAAAAGGTTAAAGCAATTGAACATCAACCACAGAATGTGAAATTTGCCTTAAAACAACAAAAATTACATTAGGTTTCTCAATCCTGTGCTCTCATTGGTTGGAAGATATGTAAATCACACCTCCAGCTTTCTCTCATCATTATAAGAGTGTTACATCTTCAACTACGTACAAGTGTGAACTTTTTCTGCTGAAAGCTCCACAACATCAACAACATGGTGAGTAATACAGCACTCTTCTGAAGAATATTCTTTCATTTTTCATTTATGAAAAGTGTACACAACAGGTCTCTCTATCATAGATTCTATCTAGAATGTAATGTTTTTCATACAAAGTGCTTGACCTAGGCTTATCACCCAAAATAAATTATGTACACATATAAATATATGGTAACATGAATAGAAATGGTGCTTTGATGAGATTTTAAATTAACATAAATTTCAACAATTTGGTTCTATATTCTGTTTATTATATTTTTTTCTCTCAAATCCAACACATTCCCTTTTTTTAAAAAAAATTAAGGTGATCATCACTGTCAAGGACATGCACATCAAGGCTGGCCAGGAGTGTGAACATCTGTGAACGGTAGGCCTTTTGCAAAACCCATTTTAAAAAGGCAAATGAAGTAAACTGGCAGTGAGCACACACACATACCCACAGCAGTGCTCAGCACTGCAGTGACACAGATGTGGTGATGTTGTTAGTGTGTTGTGGCAGTATGAGTGGATAAACACTTTGCAGTCACTGTTCATTCTGTTAAATTCATCCATGTTTGTCCAACTTGTAGATGTAAAGTCAGAGACAGTAGTTCATCTGCTGCTTCGCAGTTTGTTTGTCATCTTCTCTGATCTCCAGCAGCTTTGCTGTGTCTGATCCACTGCAGTGCAACACACACTAGCACACCACCACCATGTCAGTGTCACTGCAATTCTGAGAATGATTCACTACATAAATAATACCTGTTTTGTGGGAACCAGGTCACTTAAATACAGGGTGAAATACAAAGAAACAGATGAACTACAGTCTCTAATTGTAGAACTAAAAAGTGTGCATGTATGCTGAATAAATGGACAAGTGTAGAAATAAAGAGGTTGTTTTAATGTTATTCCTGTTATAGTTTATATATAACAATTTTACAATATGACAATGCATTATCTGAACATGTCATGATTGGCCCAAATTAGTTAATAAATTGCAATAAAACTGTAAAAATGACATATTTGTGAGGCAAAAGTATGTGAACCTTCGCTTTCAGTATCTGCTGTGACTCCCCTTTGCAGCAATAATTGTAGTTAAATGTTTCCCAGATGCAGTAAAAGAGGCCCAAACCATGATACTATCACCACCATGTTTCACAGATGGGATAAGGTTCTTATGCTGGAATGCAGTGTTTTCCTTTCTTCAAACATAACACTTTTCATTTAAACCAAAAAATTCTGCTTTGGTCTCATCTGTCCACAAATCATTCTTCCAATAGTCTACTGGCTTGTTCTCATGATCTTTAGCAAACTGCAGATGAGCAGCAATGTTCTTTTTGGAGAGCAGTGACTTTCTCTTTGCAACCCTGCCATGCACACCATTGTTGTTCAGTGTTCTGATGGTGAACTCATGAACATTAACATTAGCCAATGTGAGAGAGGCCTTCAGTTGTCTAGAAGTTACCCTGGGGTCCTTTGTGACCTCGCTGACTATTACACGCCTTGCTCTTGGAGTGATCTTTGTTGGTCAACCACTCCTGAGGAGGATAAAAATGGTACTGAATTTCCTCCATTTGTACACAATCTGTCTGACTGTGGATTGATGGAGTCCAGACTCTTTAGAGATGGTTTTGTAAACTTTTACAGCCTGATGAGCATCAACAACTCTTTTTCTGAGCTTCTCAGAAATCTCCTTTGTTCTTGCCATGATACACTTCCAAAATGTGTGTTGTGAAGAGCAGACTTTGACAGATCCCTGTTCTTTAAATAAAAAAGGGTGCCCACTTGAAACCTGATTGTCATCCCATTGATTGAAAACACCTGACTCTAATTTTACCTTCAAACTGCTAATCCTAGGGGTTCACATACGTTTGCCTCTCACAAATATATCATATTGGATCATTTTCCTCAATAAATAAATGACCAAGTACAATAACAAAAAGAAAGAAATATAGAAAATTCTAAAGGGTTCACAAACTTTCAAATTATAATCCTGAATACATAAAAAATGTCCTCTGTTCATCTACAGATTTCACATTAACATTGGTAATGACATTGAAAACCTTGGACTCCACTTTGATTGCCGTTTCAATTATGGCGACCAACGAACCATTGTGTGTAACTCGAGACAGAAAGCCTGTTGGGGTGCAGAGCAGAGGAACTACACCTTTCCCTTTGAACTCAGCAAAGAATTCAAGGTGATCAAAACATCTTACTTATCCAAATAATCTGAAATTTACTTTCTGTTTAAAATCCATATATTTTATAATCTGTTTGCAAAGCAACTCAGCTTCTGAAGCATGTTTGAGTTACATATGATATAGTTGTCAGTTCCTGGAACCAGGGTTACTTATATATTCAGTCATGTTAAATTAATCAAAGTTCATGTAACTTGTTAAATATACATTCAAAAACAGATCAAAACTAAATCAAATTTATTTATAAAGCGCTTTATACAACTGGTGTCACAAAGCAGCTTTTACAGGGTTAGTAATGACAAACATCAAATCATTAATCCCTAATCCCCGTTGAGCAAGCCAATGGTGACAGTGGCAAGGAAAAACTCCCTCAGAGCTGGAGCAATAAATTTTGGGAGGAACCTGACTCACATGGGGGACCCATCCTCCTCTGGCCAACTAATTCTAAGTTTGTGATAAATCATAATCATATGATGTTGTTGAAATGTTCAGGTGAACTGATATGGTGACAGTAGTGGGACAGGAATGATGATGATAATGGTAGCAATGGTCCATTTGAACTTCAATGTGGGCAGTAGAGTACGGCATCTGGAGCAGGCCACAGTAGTTGGTTGTTGGTGGGCAGCTGATCCAGGGAAGCATCATGCAGAGAATAGTAATCAGTCTTCCATCAGCCTTGGACTGGACCAGTGGGCAATCACTCACTTGGTAAAAGACAAAGATGGAATTAGTTCTGTTTGGATTTATAGAGCACAGGAATTATGAGACATGTCAGAGTGTGGCTATTGACTCTGGCAGAACTATCTAGAACAGCCTACCTAAAAGGAGAGAGCCAGAAGGTAAACAGGCATGGGAGCTCCCCGAGACACTGGCATCCCTCTGCTTACTGTCAACAAACCTGAGTGATCGCGTGAGCAGTGGTATGACAGCCCCAGCATCTAAGTTCACTATAAATCCCTACGTCAGTGCACCTCTGAACCTACAACCTTTCTATAATGTAAAGTATTAATTACCAAAAGCTAAACTAAACAGATATGTTTTAAGCCTAGTCTTAAAGGTTGAGATTGTGACTGAGTCCCAAACATTGTCTGGAAGATTATTACAAAGTTGAGGGGCCATATAAGAGAAGGCTCTTCCCCCTGCTGATAATTTCTGAATTCTGGGAACTATCAAGAAGCAGCACCCTGTGATCTAAGTAAACGAGATGGTTCATAATAGGAAATAAGGTCTTGTAAATACTCAGGGGCAAGACCATGTAGGGCTTTATACGTCAATAAAAGAATTTTTTATTTGATTCGGTATTTAACTGGAAGCCAGTGTAGTGCTGATAAAACTGGGCTAATATGGTCAAATTTTCTGGTTTTAGTAAGAATCCTGGCTGCTGCATTTTTAACTAATTGAAGTTTATTTAGGTTTCTGCTTCAGCATCCTGATAATAGTGCATTACAGTAATCTAACCTAGAAGTAATGAACGCATGTACCAATTTTTCTGCATCCTGTAGGGATAAGGCATTTATCTTATTATCTTATTTCTTATCTTAAAAACAGTCCCATATCAGCCTGCTGTTCTCCACTTAAGCCTTCATGACTGAGTGCTCATTATTGAATATGAAATGTACAATGTTAGTGTCAAAGTTCACATAACTGTTTTCAGTCAAAGCAGAGTGTTCATGGCAGGTATGAACAGGTATGATGGCACTAGGCTCACTCCAAGCTAAACTCCACATTTAGCAACCCTAGTTTATATGTTAGAAAATCACTAGCATGGCTGGATGTGTTAGCTGGAATTAGCATTTTGCTAATGTATTTTTAGAAGAAAAAAGCAAGATCTCCCCCCCCAGCGCTATGTCGTTAAAAAGACGTTGAAAAAATGTCCAGGCTATTTGTTGAAACTACGTTCCATTTTAGTTAAAGAGGTGAAAAGACATCTTTTTCTAGTGGTTGAAAGGATGTTTATGTGAAAACATGTAAGAAACAACCAATAAGATTTTTTAATGCAATCACTGGGCCATTTGTTTTGGAGAGTTAATGACCAAATATCAGACAAAGTCCATTTTTTGTACATGGGAAAAATCATGTTGATTGAGGACAATACAATGTGGTAAAATGTGTTTTATCAAGATTTGAAATTTTCCTCTTACTTATTTTAAACTATTTTCAAAATATTAATATTGAGAAGTTATTTTGGAAATAAAGGCACTGAGAAAAACAGAATTATTGTTAATAATTTGTGCTTAGGGCATTTGTGCTTATATGGCAACCAAATTGCTAGCACCTGCACTACACGCACACACATACACACACCTGCTTCATAACCGCAGTGCTGCGCTCATTCCTGACATATTAATGACGGCTTCATAACTGCTTCATAACAGCTATATGGCCCTCGTGTTAATAAATGTTAATTTATTCATTTCATTAGTCTTTTTTATTTATGTATCATTGTTTTCTGTATGTAAAACTAGTTATTCTAAAATGTATTCTGGAGTGTCTGGAACAGATTAATTGTATTTACATTATTTCTTACTGGAAATATGGCTTCAGTTATGGTTAGGGTTCAGTACATGATCCAAAAAATACTTAAGTAAAACCAAGAAATCACAGCCCACTGTGAGAGATTGAGAGTCTCTCCTAGGTTTGCCACCTTTCAGATTTTGAAATATGGGACACACTTGGCCGGGTTGGGGGGCGGAGTTGGGTTAGGGGGGTGTTTGGGGTTGGAGTATATGTGGGGGGGATTCCGTTGCGGGTTGGGTGTGGCTTGAATTTGCACCTATATAATAAAAGGTGTTACACTGTCAGAGAAACATTATAAAGCGAACTAAAATTGCCTTCGGTAGATGCTATTTTTTAAAATCATGCACCATTTTCAGGTGTACCTTAGCAATGCAGATAACGCTTTCATTGGTCACGACTCGCACTAGTGATGGGCTTTTATGGCTTGGTTTACTTAAAAGACCTCTTACAGCTACCAAATCAAAAGACTTTGGTTCTTCTTGTTCTTCTTCTCCTTCTTCTTTTGTTGCTTAGCTTAAGCAAACAATATTATAATGTCAATTTAACAGTGAATTAAATGAAATAAATGTAGAAATGTAAAAACAACTGAATTTTTTTTTCTAAATTATATATCTATAGAGTTTTGCATTTTACAGAAAGAACAAGAACAAAAAGAAAGTAATTATATATATATAGTGTGTGTGTGTGTGTGTGTGCATCTTGCATCAACATGGTCACATAATTCACTAGCAAAATGATCAGGAATTAATAAAGGAATAGGGCAGAATAAAATAAAATAAGTCAATTATGACTACAATACAGGCAGTAGTACATGTATCAAGCAAAAAGAAAAATCACATATCCCCCAACACTTTCCATACTGATGATCATGTTTCAGTGAATTTTTGTTGTCTGCTTTGGATTTTAAAAGTGAGCCAAAAAATTTGTATGCAAGGAATTGTAGAAATAGATCCTCTTATAAATTTACATACATCTTTTTTCATGTCAAAATGTATTTATTAATGTATTTTATATCTGTACAATTACTTGTGTGTAATTATTTATTTAGTCTTTTTTATGTGCATTTATTTATTTAAACATAATTTTCTTCGTAATATGCAGAGTCTTTTTGTAGCTTCTCTCTCTGTGTGCGGTACAACAATTATAGTTAATATTAATATAGCGACACCCCCTACCTTACATGGTGTAACTGACCAATCCCGTGCGACTTCAACAGGGAGGAAACGAATCAGGCACCCAGAGACGAGTCAGCTCTGATCGTCCACTTCAAGAGTCGACTCTAAGAGCCATTTAATTTGGGCGGCATGGTGGCTTAGTGGTTAGCACATTCGCCTCTCAGTACTGAGGTCTTGGGTTCGAGTTTGCATCTGAGCGAAGTGTCCATGTTCTCCCCGTGTCTGCGTGGGTTTCCTCCGGGGACTCCAGTTTCCTCCCACAGTCCAAAAACATGGAGATCAGGTATAGGCTGTATATAAGTGTAACAATCATCATCATCATCATCATTTCGTTTGCCAACGACCCATCATTCACACACACACTCTGCTGAAACACGACAGAGAGGGTGAGAGACAGAGCAGCAGATTCACACATATCGTTCTGTCTCAATTCAACCTTATTTCACCCACTTTGATAAAAATACGGAACAAAACGCGTCCCGTATCGGTTCAATATGGAACGCGTCTTTTAATTTACAAATACGAAACGATTCCGTATTTTACGGGATGGGTGGCAACCCTAATCTCTCCTGTAAGAGGAGGCTGAATAGCGGCCACCGACCTTAGCAGACAAACCAGTCTGTACAGTGCAGGAACAGTGCCTTTTAAAAATTGGACCACAAAAAACAAGCACCTGTCTGTCATGCGTCAGTTAGGAACACAGCACCGGCCTATCAGTAGCCTACAACATGCTAGCTAGGCTAACACTGACAAGTTAATTTTGCATCAGAATTGCTTAGGGAAACCTAGTTTTAGCCTAATGTTACCCTACAAAAAACAACATACACCACCTGTCTGTGCCATTCAAACAGACCAATTCACATTACAAATCCAGTTTGAACCTCAGAAATCCTGTTTAATTCAACTGCTCCACTACAAAATGCTAGCTAGGATAACACTGACATGCTAACTTGGCCTGATCATTAGCTGCAGGAAACTTAACCTTGTAATGATTAGCTTGACTAAACTTCAATCAAACAAACATTTGTTTTTTTATACAAATTATTATTATTTCACTTACCAGTTCAAATGTGTCAGTCATTTTTATCTAATGTACGTTAGTGTTGTCCGTTAGTCTCGTCAATTAGTCTTGTCAGCCGTTTTTCAAAACAAGTGCCTGCCCTCCTCTTACTTGCCCCGCCCTCCTCCTCGCCAAATCACCTGCAAGCTTTGACTTCTGAATTTTTAGTGACCCATCAGTCACAAGTCACTCTGGCAGTTCTACACTGCTATCACCCCAAATTCATACTTTGTGTGTGTGTGTGTGTGTGTGTGTGTGTGTAGGTGTGTGTGTGTGTGCGCTACTGGCTCATTGGGCTATGGACGTGTGGGATTCGTGGCCGTGCAGGCGCCACTCTCTGTAAGTGAAAGACGTCTGTGTTATGTCTGTGGATCGGATGTGTATGTGAGAGTCCACGCTCACTGTATGTCAGCCTCTCCAGCCTGTGTTGCTGCTATTGGCGCTGGTGTCGGTCTTTCTATAGTTGTCTAAAGCGAACTATTTCCACTCCACAAAGACATCACAGTATATACTGTGTACTGTCTGTTGTAGAAAGAATGCCATGAGTGTGTTCAGCTGTTAAATCTAACAAAGGTGCTACTTTGTGTACAAAGTTTAGATTTGTTTCTATAAAATGATTCCATGAGTTCTTATTTAACTCCTGTGCTTTAATTTCAGAGTGCATTTCAGAGACATTACACAATCATTTTATATACAAAACTGGAAAATGTGGGTGCTCTAAACCTTTTGACTGGTTGTGTAACCTACTGTTTGAATTTCCAAGACAAAAATGCATTTATGTCACACCAGTTCCATGACTTTGAGTGATCAAGCAACCAACTAAATGTTGCTCTTTTTTATTTTAATGCATTTATACTATTTATTAAACATATTGAAAAACCCAATATATTCTATTTATGTTTTATTATTTTTCTATGTTAAATTTTCCCAGAGGAATCGTTAACTTATTTCACTTAGACATCTACAGAATTTGTCATTTCAGAGGTGTCTACTTCTGCATACATGTTCTTTTTCTCTGAAAACATATAGTGAATGTTCCTCATGCCACCACCACATTGAGTCACCACAGAGACTTGGTGCAGTCCACCACAGAGAACAGTCTGACTAATTCTAATCAGTGCAGTCAAATTCACTTGGCTGAGCTGTTTAAAGGCACTGTATACATGAGTTCAATCCAATACATGTTTTGTGAATTTCAGGGGTGAAGACCTGTGTAAACATTTAGTGAGGAGTTTGAATGATGGAGTTTGAATCCTCAATGTTCTAATGCATGAAAATTGATGAGTATGTTCTCTATTCCTGCTCAGTAGGTGGAGGAAATTGACTTATTTTAGCTATTTTAGCACTGAAGTGAAGGGTGTATTATTTTTTTTTTTTTTTTTTTTTTTTCCGTTGATTTCAAATATCAAAAGTTGTCCTCCAGAATCATATACTGTACATGGCCTCCAATTTGACTTGATATGTACTGAGCCTCAAGTCTACACTATAATACCCATTTGTCCTCAAACAGGGGCGTAGCACCAAATTCTGGGCCGTTTGCCCAAGCAGTTCCCATGGGTCCCCCTCAACCACCCATTGTATTTGTCTGAAGAGAACAGCTTTTTATGAAGTAGCCTGTGTAGTACATTAACTGTAATACTTACTGTAACTGTACAATTAAATGAACTAATGTGGCTTCAATACCACTGAGACTGTCAGTGCTAAAAACTGCATAACACAAAATTAGAAATAACACGATGCCTTATCTGTAATCTAAGCTAAACTCTAAATACCTTTTTGTTTGCATAGCATACATAGCCTATGGTCTGTAGTGGAAATTGATGGAGATGACCATCTTTGTCAAAATATAAAAACATTAAATATATTGTTAATACAAAGAATAGAACATAATAAATGAGAACAAGGTTGTAAAACACCTGTTACAATGTCTCCCTGCAGAAGAGACACTGCCAGACCTATGTTCTGAAATCACAAGGAGAACTCTAATGTTTTTATAGTATTGTTTCCATGTGTACGTGTACAAATGTTCCAAATGGTTGTAGGCATATTCTGTTTTTCAGACTTGACAGTCACTTGACAGTTTCTATCCTTGAAGTAGAACGTGACTTCTCCCCCTCCTAGAACAGGAAGGGTGGCTAAAAGTAAAGTTCCCCTCTGCACTTTTTTATAATGTCCCAAACTTTGACTTGGAATAAAAAGATGCACAATTTAATGAGGTGTCCAAACTTTTGCATATGACTTATAGCTGTACTTTCATGGCTGTATTAGTTTGGTGTGATTGTGCTCATTATAATTGTAATGTCAGTTTAATATTTTTGCTGCATTAAATGTAGATCTTCAGTGATTGTAATCTGCTGTGTCGTCTTGATATTTTCTATCTGTTCTCTTTCTAACAGGTTATCATCAACTTCAACAATGAGCAGTTTTTCATCAAACTCCCTGATGGCACAATGATGACCTTTCCTAACCATCAACAAAGTGACAGCTTCACTTGCATTGATGTGGAAGGTGATGCTGAGATCAAAAGCTTTGAGATCAAATAAGGTGGCCTGGAGTGATGTCATTCAGACATAGTCAAGAATTAAAAACATCTGTTTTTAATGTGTGTAGGCTGTTCTACAGGTGAATGGTAGAGACTGTGAGATGCATTTTAAAATGGTTTTTACAATTAAATAAACCATCATGAAGTCAATTCAATGCTGCTCACATTTCTGTTCTTTAAACATTCATGAGAGAAAGTCATTCATTACAAACTACTCATCACTACTCTGTGATTGATTGATTTACATATTACTTCATAGACAAAGTATCTCATTAGTCATTATTTTACTTGCTTTATATTTTAACACTCTTTTAAACCCAAACAAATTGTTACCAAAAACTTCAAAATTCAGTTCATTTTAAAACACAATATTCACCTCTGAAGAAGACACAGTCAGATCTGCTTCATTAAAGTTACATATTATATATCTTTTACACAAGTTAACAACTTGTGTCAGGGTCTAAGTGAAATACTACAGATTTGGTAAAAACATTTAGATATGCCTGTTTGGTACATTTTCTACCAAACAGTTTGGTACCATTTCTCTGTTTTATTTACATTAAAAAGTGTAAATGAGGCATTTGTTAAATCAAACTCTCTCTCTCTGTCTCTCTCTCTCTCAATACACACACACACAGTTCTGCCTCATTTAGGGTGAAACAAAAACAAATGATGAATAAGATGCTAACTTTGCTAATAATGACCACATCTAAACTCCCTCAGACACATTATTAGAGATGTAGATGTAAATGATAAAATGCACTTTCACTCACTAAAGCTGAGGTTATACTTGAAGATATTAGCTCAAGTTCTTGTTTTTGTTAACATTAGGTGGTGTTATTTTTATTATTATCATTAATTGACTGTTTCACCTATGTTACTCAAGATATTTAATATTTGATGTTTTTGTACTGTTTGTAATTGTCTGTTTCTAAATAAAAATAATAAAAAAATTAAAAAAAAAAACATTGGGTGGATGTTGCCATTAAAAAATTCAAATCTTTGAAGTTTTCTGACAGCCCCCCCACTAAGCCCCAAAGTCTAGCTTTTAATTTTTAACAGTTTGTGGGTTGGTAGGCACTTCAGCTTCCAAAATATGGAAAAGTCATTTTTTCTAAACATGTCATTTAAAATGCATGATTGATATTAAAATGCATGATTGATGCTGTATGAACACCCAGTAACTAGCCTGTAGTGCAAAAAACAGTGACTACACATACAGAAGAAATATCAGCAGCAAACACAATTTTCGAGAGGATAGTGAACACAAGCACTCAAAACAAAAAGTCTAAAGACATGAAATGGAATGAAGTACACAGGACAAACTAATGGCTAAGACACAAAAATAACTTGCAACTACATTAACAAACACAAGGGTTTAAATGGAGGAGACAAAATGAAACACCTTTTTAACCAATAAGGGGCGGGACATGACAAGGCAAAGAGACAAGAAAAACATACCACAATTTGACATTATTACCCCCTAAGACACCTCGATGCCAAGGAGCAAATAAAACGAAAGAAAAAACTCTAAAGAACAGCACAAATTGAAACCCAGAATCTACAAAACCCACAAAACCCTAAAGTCAGTGATCAAACATTATTATGGTTTACCCCCAAGTGAAGAATGGTCTTCAAGGCCAGGTCCTGAGCAGAATGAAACAAAAAGTCACATAAGATAGTCCAGGCAAGACCAACAACCTGGGTCTCCAGAAATACCCCCTGTGAAGGGACCCCAAGGGTGAACCCCAAACAGGATGGGGGGGGGCACACATCCCACATGCATGCCAGAACCATGACCTTGTGTAGGAGTCTGGCCAAAGGTAGAGCTTGGACCAGAGGTGGGGTTGTGTGTCTGTGCCGTGGCCTCCTTAGTTGCTACCAGTAGAAGTGGAGTATCCTCAAGACACAGGGAAATAGGCGGAGTGTCAGCGATGCACCCTACAGGCAGTTCATCCTTGGTACCTGCCTTAGCTGTGTGCTGAGTCAAGCTGTGCTCCCCTTGAGTTGACTGAGCTGAGACATGCTCAGCAGAAAGCGTGGCATCCTCGATGCACTCCTGAGCTGAGGTGCGGGTAGATTCTGGGTCATAGGTTCTTCTTCCTAACAGCTGATGTTGCCCTCCCCAACTGTGGGCTGTGTCAGACCTCCTTCAACTTCCCTTACATACAACTCGGAGTTGTGCCACATGCAGAAGTTTTCTGATGACACTGCGATTGTGGGATGTGTACGTAATGGTCAGGAGGGAGAGTACAGGAAACTGGTTGAGGACTTTGTGGTGTGGTGCAGAACAAACCATCTGCAGTTGAACATCTCCAAAACAAAGGAGGTGTGTGTGGACTTCAGAAGGCCCAGGCCCTTTCATCAGCCAATCTCCATTGAAGGGGTTGATGTTGAGATGGTCCGGTCCTACAAATATCTGGGAGTTCATCTGGATGACAAACTGGACTGGTCAGTGAACACGGACTTCCAGTACAGAAAAGGACAGAGCAGGCTGTACTTTCTGAGGAGGCTTGGGTCCTTTAAGATCTGCCCAAAACTCCTGCTGATGTTCTACCAGTCTGTGGTGGCCAGTGTTCTCTTTTAAGCTGTGGTGTGTTGGGGAGGCAGCATTAACAAGAGAGACACAGGATGGCTTGACAGGCTGGTGAGGAAAGCAAGTTCTGTGCTGGGTAAAGAACTGGAGTCTGTTACATCAGTAGCAGAGCGAAGGGCCCTCAGTAAGCTGCTGAATATTATGGACAATGTTCATCACCCTCTGCACAGCGCCATCATCAGTCAGAGGAGCTCTTTCAGCAGCACACTGCTGTCTCAGCCCTGCTCCACGGACAGATTCAGGAAGTCTTTTGTGCCCCATGCAATAAGACTGTTCAACTCCTCAAAGTTCAGTAAAACAAGTACACTCCAATAACCTGAACAGGTCCCCCCCTCTACTCCCCTCACCTGTGAACTTTTACAATACCCATGTTTTCCATGACACCACTTGTATTTTGCGTATTTGCACTGCCATATTTTACTGTTTATTAATATGCTTTAATATTGCACATTCCTCCTGCACTGATAACTTTATGCCTGTTACATAATTTATCTGCACTACATCCCTCCATTTATGTTTATGTAACACAGAGTTCAGCACATTTCCATACACGTACAGTCTGTAATTGTTTTAACTTAACTTATACTGTACTGAAAAATTGCACTTCAATTACTGTTCTATATTTTCATATATATATATATATATATTTGTAATTTCTTTTTTACATTTTTTTATTTTTGAATCTGTTATTTTTATCCTTATCTCTAGTGTATTCTTGTTTATATTATATCTATTTATAACCTTATGTACCTTGTGGACTTGCTACTGGATGCCTTGAATTTCCCCTCGGGGATCGATCGATCTATCTATCTATCTATCTATCTTATCTATCTTATCTATCTATCTATCTAATCTATTAATCTATTAATCTATCTATCTAATCTATCTAATCTATCTATCTATCTATAACAGCTGTGATCTGTGTGCATGTTTCTTTGTGTTGAATGGTTCTATCAGTGTTCTAGCTATGGCAGTATGTGAGCTGGAACACAGGTGTGTCTTAAAGCAGTAATGTGTGGCATTGGAAGAAAGACAGATGATCGAGGCCTTAAACATTTTTCAACCTATGTTTTTGCAAGACTGCAGAACACAGTAAAGCTTGAAAATGCGTGCCATTTTTTCAGAAATTTTGCACAGTTTTGCTGGCAGAGCACTGGACCAGCCTTGAATTTCTTAAGACACTCATTGCCAATGAAAGAACACCAGAGATTGAAGACAGCATTAAAGCCGATGAATCCAAAATCTGGGAAGATGACACTGAGCAGAAGTCAGCAAAGACAGTCTTGGGCAGGTCCCCTTACTCAACAGAATTTAGGAAGGTGTTTGAAGATGTGACAAATGCATTTGGAAATGGAGAAAGATGATGTTGAAGAGGAAAATTCCTATAACTGTCCTGAAATCCTTTGTTTCCTTTTGGAAAATTATATGGGAATTTTCCCTCTTTGGAGCGGTATAATGCTGGGGGATTTGAGAAAATATGCCTCAGACAAACAAGACAGATACTGTAAAACTGGGTTGGACATAACAAGGGACACAAATTGTCATGTTGAGAAATGGTTTGGAATTGTAAAATATTCTATCCTTCAAAAACAAAGAAACTTAAGGCCTGCAGAATGTATTAGAAAGATATATTCCTCTTTGAGAGGAAGATACACTGAACATGTAATGAGGTTTAGTCTGCCAGAAGACCTTCTTGTGAAGCCAATGAGACCCATGAAAAATCCAGCTTTTAGAGAAGATAGTTGGGCTAAGAGGGAAGAATCAGCACCAAAAGAGGCTGGTAGAGCAAAATACTATTCTGCACCAAAAAGTGAAATGGAGCCCAAAAGAAAAGCACAAATAGCAGGAAAGGCTGTGGATATTAGTTATTCAAAAGTGAAAGAAATAACCTCCAATATGTCAATCAAATCCAGGAACAGCAAAAACTGTTCACAGCAACCTGTCCAAAAAGAACGAAACAGATATACAGAGAGGTGAACTTGAACCAAAAACAGAAGCTACAAGAAGGGCAAAGACTCTTCTCACTAATGCTTCCCAGAAGAAAGAAACAACAGCTGGAGATTTTTCAAAAGAGGTATTTTATCTTTAAAAAGGATAAATAATGTCTGAACTATCTTTAAAAAAAAATTGTGCCAATCTATCAACAATTTTACATGTTTTACAGGTGAAGACTCTATGGAAATCTGCAAACACAGAAATGGTTGTTTCAGTCATACAGTCATCTGACCAGAAGTTTACAAGCACCTTGTGACATGCAGACTTTATGACACTATGTCCCCATGAGTTACTAAATGGAGAGGTAAGTTCCAGTGTTAATTTCGTTAACGATAATTATGACGAAAAATATTCGTTGACGACCATTTTTTCACGATGAAAACGAGACGAAAACTAAATAAAAAC
>BRDA01055079.1:10032-42928 GCA_036984385.1 Crenuchus spilurus | reverse complement strand
GATCGATAGATAGATAGATAGAAAAAAATCTTCCTGTACAGTTTTCATAAAATGTCATCCACCATGTTTATTTCTTTGAGGTTTGTTGCTAAATATGAACAGACTGTGTACACATTTCATTGTAGTTCAAAAAGTTAATTCCGTTTGCTAGACATCAGTTTAAAGCAGATGTACAAAATTACATGCATTCATGAGGCCATGCTGAGACATGACATGGCTAACCTATTTAAAATAACAGTCAAATTTAATGGTCTTAATTACACAATACAACAATAATAATATATTAATGACGTAAAAATAATAATAGGAAAAGGTTTTTGGAATTTGTACTGTGCTGGTCATAGTCAAAGACCAAATTACACAGTCAGCTATAGCAGGAAGCCCTGTTTGGATTGAATAAAATGTAGAGTACATTGGAGGTTCAGGGGTAATATCTGGGGGTAAACATCATTGTGTATGTTTTTCACCCCTCCTTGTCTGAGAAAAAAAAATCACAACACAAACATGGGCACTTTTGAAAACTCAAACAACCATCTTGGTTTGTATTAATGATAGACAAATTAATTAGTTGACTGATTAATCAGGCTGAATATTGACGTAAATATCAGTTCGCCATTGAAACTCATACAGTCAATCTCTGGATTTGAAGAAATATTCTCCTCCTACTCTACTTGGAAGAACATTACAGTGGGGAAAAAAGTATTTGGTCAGCCACTGATTGTGCAAGTTCTCCTACTTAGAAAAATGAGAGAGGTGTGTAATTTTCATCATAGGTAGACTTCAACTATGAGAGACAAATGAGAAAAAAAAATCCAGGAAATCATATTGTAGGATTTTTAAAGAATTTATTTGTAAATTATGGTGGAAAATAAGTATTTGGTCAATAACAAAAGTTCAACTCAATACTTTGTAACATGGCAATGACAGAGGTTAAACTTTTTCTGTAAGTCTTCACCAGATTTGCACACACTGTAGCAGGCATTTTGGCTCATTCCTTCAAGCAAATCTCCTCTACAGCAGTGATGTTTTGGGGCTGTTGCTGGGCAACACAAACTTTCAGCTCCCTCCACAAATTGTCTAGGCCACTCCAGGACCTTTACGGAAACACTCCTTCACTGCCCGAGCAGTGTATTTGGGATAATTTTCATGCTGGAAGGCCCAGCCATGTTTCATGTTAAATGCTCTTACAGATGGAAGGAGGTTTTGGCTTACAATTTCACGATACATGGCCCCATTCATTCTTCCCTTAACATGGATCAGTCGTGCTGTCCTCTTTGCAGAAAAACAGCCACATCCACTGCCATGCTTAACATTAGGTATGGTGTTCTTGGGATGCAACTCAGCATTCTTTTTCCTCCAAACCTGGAGAGTGGACTTGAATACCAAAAAGCTCTATTGCCTCTATATGCCTCCTCTGGTCATTGGCGAACTTGAAATGGGCCTGGACATGTGCTGGCATGAGCAGGGAGACCTTGAATGCCTTGCATGATTTTGAACCATGATGGCATAGTGTGTTACTAATGGTTCTCTTTGAGACTGTGGTCCCAGCTCTCTTCAGGTCATTGATCAAGTCTTCCTGTATAGTTCGGGGCTGACTCCTGACCTTTCTCAGAATCATCCTTACCCCATGAAGTGAGATCTTGCATGGAGCCCCAGACAGTCATCTTGTGTTTCTTCCAGTTTCTAATAATTGTGCTAACAGTTGTTGCCTTCTCACCAAGCTGCTGGCCTGTTGTCCTGTAGCACATCCCAACCTTGTGCAGGTCTTAAATTTTGTCCCTGTTGTCCTAAGAAAGCTCTTTGGAGTGTGATTGATTGAGAGTGTGGACAGTTGCCTTTTATAGACATAAAAAGTTCAAACAGGTGCAATTAATACAAGTACTTAGTGCAGAATAGGAGGGCTTCTTAAAGAAGAACTAACAGGTCTGTAAAAAACTATAATCCTCGCTGGTTGTTTATTGACCAAATACTTATTTTCCACCATAATTTACAAATAAATTCTTGAAAAATCCTACAATGTGATTTCCTGGATTTTTTTTTCTCATTTGTCTCTCATAGTTGAAGTGTACCTATGATAAAAATTACAGACCTCTCTCGTCTTTCTAAGTAGGAGAACTTGCACAGTCAGTGGCTGACCAAATACTTTTTTTCCCCACTGTATGTGGAGGTGAAAGAAACTAAAATTGATGAGAAAAGCCTGATCGTGCAGACTTATTAAACAGTTTATTATAATCACAGCTACAGGTAAGTCAATACTAACTATTTGTATCCACGAGTCCCTTAAATATCTAATGTTAAGTGCTCATCTTGTACTCACTGTAATGTTCAGATTACAGTCCAACAAAACTAATACAATACAAGCAGGGGCTAAATACAGTTACAAAATAAATATAGACACAATTTGAAGACAGACGAACAATATATGTAATGACGTTTTTTAGAAGTCTGTATCTGTTGTTACAAGAAATTAAAGAGATGCATCAAAACATTGAATATTGTGGAAAAAGTCATATTTTATATTCATTACACCTCATACATACCTCAGACCTTTTCTGTTTTAATGTTGAACAGTTTGACATATAGCTCATCAAAATCTAAAATTTATAACCTCAAATTATTACAATATTTAACTGAGTTTGCATAAATTACGATCAAACAGAATCAACAATAAAAAAGTCCCTTTCTAATTTGTTACTTTGCTTGTTTGTTGTTTGATAACTTTTTGTTTAATCTGGTTGTAATTTTCTTTCAGTAATTTGTGGTGTGTTCTTCTTTAAAAATCTAAAATCCAATAATATATATTATATTTAAAACAAAAGCCTTGAAGTGTGTCACTGTACATGTAACGAATATACTGTATGACTGTTCAGATTTTTTTTATTCAGTTAACTTTTTCACAATAATCTAATTTTGGAGATGCATTAACATGACTTTAGCTTCAAAAGTAAAAGCACTTCTGTAACATTACTTAGTACTATATCACCCAAAGCACTGCATAGCACAGATATTATGTCCATCTTTCTACTTTAACAGCATGTAAACGAGAAATCCAACTGGAGGTGATTACAGTCGATGCTTCAGAATTTCCCCGTAGACCTCACCATGTGAAACTGCACCACTAACACTGTTCTCTCTCCCCTAATGAAGTAACACGCCTCTAATTAATAAATATCTTCTGATCTTGATTGTGCATTTAAGAATGCATCTGCCCTTTGCCCTCTAAGTGTAGAAGCTGTTAATTGATCCCAAACACAGCACAATGCCTGTAAATCCCTGGGCTCTATTATGTCTTAGGGTCATGAGCAGTGCCTGCAAACACCCAATGATGTTGTTACATTAAAACCATGTGGCTCCGAAAAGCTGCGGCTTCCAGAAATACCTCAGGCTAGATTTCCTAATCAGAAGCAAAGTGCTGTTGATTCATTAATTTATTGGCTTGCCGTATGCCAGTTTAGAGCATTTGGAGTGTTTTCCCTTCTCCCATTTTACCTCTATCTGTGCTTCAGGGCTAGTGGTGTGTGGTGTGTGTGTGTACGGCCTACAGAGGAATCTGTAGGGAGCATCAAGTTCTTCCTCATTGTGTGGCACTTAAATTAAATGAAGTGGTTCTTGGAAACCTCGGGGATAGGTGATAACGCAATTAAAGCCCTCTGATGGTTTTACCCAAGCAAGGGGCAGTTGAGGCACAGGAGACAATTAACTTGGGTATAATGAACTCCCTTTTGTTGCCTCTTTTAAAAGAATCCCGCCATCTTGGTTTGACTGCTCTTTTATAGATGTTCACTTGTCTCCACCTCCCCCCTCCTCAACCCTTTCTTACAGTGTCTTTGAGATGAAAACAGATCGTTAGTTAATAGGCCCTCTGTGATCGGATAGGTCTATTAGGAGGATGATATGAAAGGGAATGAGGAGATGAGGGAGAATAGGGTCTGTACAATAGCGAGCTTGAGGTCATCTTTTCCACATACATTAATGTCAGGACCTCGCTACAATTATCAAGTTTCTGAACATCCATTAGAGCCGCATGTACTGCAGGTTCATTTTTTTCTAGTCTAAAGAGAGACATGAATCCTGAATCTGTTCATTAAATGTTCAATTAAAAGGTAGAAGTACAGATCTAAATGAAGTAGATGCTCAAAACAAATTTTCATGCAGTCAATATATATTCAATAAAAAATTTTACTGATGTACATGGTCATAAGATTGACCACCTACGTAAAAATAGGAACCACCTCAATGGTGATCTCTAGTACTTTCCTAATTCCTGTGTTCATTCCAGAAGTTAACTGGTCCACTGTGGAACTCTGCAACACTTGTGACAGTCGTCGCTCCCCTTTGGCATCAATGGCTTATGGGACACTATTGGAGGTACTCAATGTACAAGAAGTCCATTCTCAGTACACCTTCACTACAGCAGTTCTAGAACATCACACAAAGTGAGTGGTTTCTGAGATGCTGCCCCCACCATACTTCACCCATGCCCTTTTAAACATCACTCAAATCAAGTCCTTTATCCATGATGATGGTTTTACACTCCGCTACAACTGACTGGTGTGCTCGCTTATTTATACATACAGCAAACCCTGTCACCTGGCATTAGGGGCCGAGTTCATTCCAAACCAGTGGTGGTCATACTATTCTGATATGACTGTGTAGTTTTCAGTGACGCTGACAGATGAATGGCCAAGACAAAGACCAGTCAAATTCTCCTCTGGTTTATACTAGATGGAACAAGATCATTTGTAGTGATGGGCCAAATGATTGACTAATTAACCGGGCTGATTATTTTAGATATCAGAATTGGTTGATTATATTTTTAAAGCAATCAGTCTGCAGTAAACAAAACATAATGGCACATTTTCAGGTACATCTGTTGGCACCCTTATCAGTGTGGCAGCTGTAGAACAATGCTAGAGCATTGCTCCTCCCAGAGTCAATATCACAGCTATTGGCCCGGTTATCATGGGCAGATAAAGACATGACTACCAAATATTTTTTATATATACAGTATTTATGTTTTGTCAAGCTAATACTGACATTATATATTGACCATTGGTTTCCCTGCACTCTAATAATTGGCATCAGCACTGAAAAAGGAAGGTCACAGCTAAACTAGAGTATATTCTACGAAAATTACCATTTAGTTCAATCTTGGTTTTATTAAATGGATGAAAATCACTAATGTTCCCTTCAAAATACATCAAAATTCTCTCAAACTACTGCATGCAGGGCTTAATAAAGATCTCAAAGACTAGTCGATTTTATCCTGTGCAAATATAAGCTTGTGTATTGAGTAGTTAATCTAGATAAAGAATGAACAAAATCGTTTTTAAGATGCTGATTTTAATCAGTCATTTTAACTATATTCTTGCTTTTAATATTATTCATCATGAATGCTTTAACAAAGACTTTCACATGGCAAATATGTACATGTGCACATACAGAACAGATGATTATGGGCCTCCAAGTTGAAAAGTCCAGACATCATCCATTGCAGTATGCCACACACAGCGCGGCAGCCATTACCAGCAATAGACACCCTCCCTGCGTTGAAAATGAGCAATTGACCCTGCCTGATTCTCCAAAACTGGCGTCGCATCATAACCTGAGGGAACGTGTTGTCATCTGAATGAGATAAGTTTATTTTCCACGATCCAGCATTTGTTCTGACAGGCGGGGAGTCTGCATGGTTGCGAAAAAGGACCAGCGGGGATCCTGTCCTCAGTGCGCGGCGAGGAACGAGTGACGGGCGCGGAGCGTTTGGCCATCGCCCAAATCTCTGCCTCCACCTTCTGTGCAGGCCTCCAGCGTGGGAGAGAAGCAGGAGGCAGCAATATTGTGGAACAAATTTACCCTAATGTGAACCTGCTGGGCTGGGACTATGGAAGGCAAGGTGGGCTCTTCCATGCTATTCCCACACTCCGAACACAACACACACACAAACACATGCTCCGACAAAGGTAGCATAGAAATACAAGCACTCTTTAAAAAAAAAAAAACTTTAATTAGTGTAGAACCTTAAAATTATGTCAAGAACAATCTGTTTCTTTCAGTATCTCATCCTGAGTTTAAAAATAGAGAAAATAGTGCTCTCACGTTCTAGAAGTCTTTTTAGGATGGCTCTTAAAAATGAAGTTTGAGAGTGTTAAGAAGATTTTAAAGGTTAATGTAAATGTTCAGTACTAAAGTACAAGGTTCTTTACATTTTAAAAAGGTTCTTCATGCTCAAATTTCTCATTTACAAAGAAAAAGACTGAAAAGAAAGGTTCTTGCACTGAAAAATGCTCTAGGGGGCAAAACATAGTTTGTTTGCAGCTCAAAAATTATAACTTTACAGGAGAAGGCAAAAAGCTACTTCACTTTTAATGGAAGTCAATGGAACCAGACATATTTCTAAGTCATTTAGGACCATTTCTTCTGGTCCAGTCATCATGAAATTTACACAGAATGTAAAGAGCGACATACATGTTCTATTTTTGTCATAAAATGAAAAATGATGAAAATGTCTGATTTTTTGGCACTTTTTTATACAGTGCTTGGCATTTTCTCTGGCAAAAAAACTCATTCTGGCTCCTTCATAATAAACTCATCCTCATTTCTGTCATTTGGATCCTGGGCAGGTTGTTTGACAGAGGGGCTTTGGGTAGGCACTGGAAGTAGACAGGGGTCAGAAGCCCATATCTGAGTGATTTTACTGAGGGTGCCAAAACCTCTTGAAGTGAGTCACTACACTACACCTGCATCTGCAGCCAATCTCCTACTGTGTAAGCAACATGTTAGCTCTTATGTGTCCAACAGACTGTCACAGTGACCTTCTCATATTTGTTACCCTTCAGTAAGAGCATCAACTTTAAGCAACTATTTTGAATAAGCTAAGTAAGAACAGACAATACATATTTCATCATATATGAACAGATATGCAAGTTTTATTTGGGATATGCAGTGTTATAGCAGTTAAATAGCACATTTCTCCTAAATATTGTCTCTATATAAAAAATGTCATTTTCTCATAAATTGTTATTTAAGTTTACAAATGGTCACTAGTGTTTCAGTTAAAATGGCTTGTTTAATTGTCCCAATACGCAATATTCAATTATTTCAACAGTAACGTCTTGTGTAGTTTGACAATATTTATACCTCAACTGTCTAAGTTGTAGATAGCTAATCAAAAATTTAATATAAATAATGCATTGTTTTGAATGTGAGCTTATTATTGAACAATAAAGAAAATGTCACTTTAACAGAGTAAAAATCACTGAAAGTCCAGCTTTGTTAGATCACGTTCACTGCATACAGCAACAACAGATGTCACACTTAAAGGAGCAATGCAGATTAAATGGCAGAAATGGTGTCCATGAGGGGTGGAGCTACATGTCAATTTAAAGCTAATCTAAAAACATGATGATGTGAAGAACTTTCCAAAATAAGTGTCCTGTGACTATAATAAACTACAATACAATACACCATAAAACATCACAGTAAAACATAGTACACTACTATACAACATAATACAGCATACTATATCACACACCACAACACAACTTAATACACCATAATACATCACAATACAACATATTACACTACAGTATGACTTAATACACCATTTCATTACACACCACTACATAGCTTAATACACGATAAAACATTATAATACAACATAATACACAACAATGCAACTTATAATTTGCATTGTTGTGTATTATTTAGAATGATGGTGTTTTGTGGTGTTATAACACGACACACCTATTATCTAATTTGTAGGGTCCTACTTATTTCACAGTCATGAAAAGATAGCAATGGTTACTCAAGATGTCCAAGATATTAAAGTCAAAAGCAGCAAAAATTTACTCCAGAGGACAGTGTTATGGTATGATGTATTATGTTGTATTGTAGTATATTGAGTTGTACTGTGTAGGTATTGTGTATTATGTTGTATTGTGATGTTTTATGTTGTGTTAAGTTGTATTGTGTTGTTATGGTATAGTGTATTATGTACTGTAGTGTAAAAAAATTTCTAGTTTTAAGATTCTAGTGAAATGTTCAGTGACAAAGATAAGAGCTGTAAAAAATATTATCAAATATTAATTAAATAATGTTAAATCAGTACAGTGGAACCTCAGTTTTCATCATTAATCTATTCTAAAGTGCCCAATGATAACCAAAATAAATGATAAGTAAAGCATTATTTCCCATAAGATATAATGTAAATCCAATTAATCTGTTAATCTAGACACTCCAAAATATTAATACAAATACATTTTCTGTAGAATATCTATAGTTTTACATACAGAAAACAATGAGAAATACATAAAAAAGACTAATGAAATGGATAAATTAATATTAAACATCACTCTTATGGGTTTACGCTCTGTTTAAGAGCATGCCAGTGTGATCCAGCCAGCAGCCTTTGTTCCCTTAACCTGTTCTCTGGGTTCTCGGCAGCTATCTGTTTTCATACTCGTTTTCAGGCAGCAGCCCTATGCACCATCACTTTTGTGTGAGGTGTTTGTTTGTTTTAAGTGTTTTTAACGAGAAACACTGAGAAACAAAGGCAGAATGAACAATGAATGCGTGGGTGAGTGAGGAATGTGTGGGTGGATGTTTTCTTTTTGCAAAATTTTCAAGAGTCACTTGAGAACGCATGAAAACTGGGTGAATGAATGATAACTGGGACAAAATTTCCCAGTAAAAAGTTGACAATAATGAATTGATAATGACGATAACAAGGGCAAACCATAACCGAGGATCCACTGTATTACATTATTCAATTAATATTTTATATTTTTTTTATAATCTCATCTTAAATTAGTATTATTCAATATTATGAAATGCATTTCACCGAGTTGCATTAAGCCCACTTCTGAGAGTAAGTACTGTCTTTTAAAGCATGTAGTGCCATATGTTTAAACATGATTAATAATGATTAAAGAACATAATGTGAATAATTAAGATTAAATACTTTAATATTCATTTCAACATTGTGTGATTCAAATGATGCAATCCCATATATGTAGTAAGTTACCACTTAAAATTTCATTATTAATAGGGCTCCTGGATGAGAAAACTAAGCACAAAAATATGTTCCTATGTGCAGCCCTGCGAGGGACGAGGAGTTTAGTATTCCAAGGTCTCAAATGAGCAGTCTGTGGTATTCTCAAAATGAAGGGTGGGCGGCAAAAGGGGGTAGGGGGGTAGGAGGGTATTTCCATAGCAACACTGGGGTCCCCAGCTGTCACATTTTGGACAGAGATAGGTGTCGTGAGCTCAGGGACCACTTAACCCCAACAGCATTTCAACTTAGGAAGTTCAGGCGCTGCTGAAAATCTGTGCAGCAGCCCCACTTAAAATGCAAACTGTACACTCGGGGGAGAGGACCAGCAATGCGTCTGAATTAACCCAGGAGTACAGCCACTGTGCACAGGCTCTTTAGACATAATTAAGCATCAATGTCAGGCATGTCAGCTGATGAAGTGTGGGGAAAACAATGACTCGGAGGAGATCAGCACCCCTGACTAAACATCGGCCCGCTTGAGAATTCAATTCAGCTTCATTTCATGTGTTTCTGCACATACACATTAATTCCAGTTGGAAATGTAACAGTTGAAGGCTTTGTTTTGCCATTGTAACCATTACAAAACAGCTGTTATGGTATTACTATCATAGTATTGTCCAAAAACCATGATTCAGTCAATTTTTAAAAAAAGTGTTCTCTATTATTACAAGCTTGACATCGTAACTGCTGCAGAACCCTTTTGAGGCCTATATAGACCCATATATATATATATATATATATATATATAGAACCATCTACAACACTTTCCTCATCAATCTGAATGAGAATGGGAAATAACCCTTTATCCACAAGACGGGTTCTTTGAGTGTTCATTGTTTTATACAGAACCATTTTCTTTACTAAAGAACCATTGAAGAACCATATTTTTAAAGAGTGTACCATGGTACTTTTTTGTGAGGAAAATAGTTTCACACAGACAAACAAAGGCTCATCTGTGACCAATAACAGAGCGTACAAACTATTTATAGTCCCCCAGTTCCCCAGATTTACTCTGAACAAAAGCAGTTTAACTGATGTTCAACTAAGCATTATTAACAAGGCTTTATTCTAATTGCCAGATCAATAATTTTAGACTCTATCTAGGGAGCGGTTTTGGAAGAGGTGGACAACGGCAGGCTTCCTTTGAAAGCACAGTTGCTTTCCCCTCCGTCCTTCACTGTGATGCACATTATCACTGACAGCTTGGACAAAAAGCCGCTGTTGCTTTTGAAAAGGAGAACGGGCCATTGTCCCTGCTGGAACCCTTCTGGACGTCTAATCAAGCGGCCATCTTTCACTGTGGGAGGAGGGAGGGAACAGACCCCCAGCCCATGCTTCTCTACCCCCAGGGACCCTTCAGTCAGCTTTAGGGGCCAAATGAGGTGTAAGTCTATTAAAAGGGAGTTTGTGCCCCAATCACAGACCCCACTGGGAGCGCCTGCCTTGTCATTCAGGTGCGGCTAATTTTCCAACATGAGGCCCCCGACAGACTCAGATCAGACATTACGAGAAGATTACAGAGGGATGATTGTAGAGATCAGATATTCAACCACACTGGGAGAGAGCAAAGCCTTACTGACCATGAGAAGAAATTAAAACAGGCTACTAACTGAAGGATGTTAATTTTATAGCTCAAAAATCCGGCACTCATGACATGATTTGACTGTTTGGCAATGATGACAAATGTGTATAGGCTTTCTTTGCCAAGCCTCAGACTTCGGCAGTGTTTAGAAGTGTGTAAAAGCTGTTGGTATAGCAGTGAAACTAGCACAAACTAATGAACATTTAGCACATCAGCATTTCAGAGAAAGTCCATCATCTGAAGCAGACCATTGAGTTTCAGCTTATAAAAGTACATATAACATTTCAGAATGATGAAGTTGTCTGGTGTCCCCATACACTCTAAAACTCCAATTAAAGTCTAAATAAATTGTTTATGGTTAGCATGAAAGGAAACTGCACCACATAATGTAAAGTATATTGTCAATTTACTCAAAAATATGCTGAAAATTAATTGCATGAATGTTACACCATGTAAAGTTAGCCTCACCAATATCTTTTATATTACAAATGTGTCAGCGTTCCATTTGTATCAACCTAATACAACCTATCAAGTACACACTTACATCACCAGAATATGGCTACTCAGTCATATGTTTCAAGTGTTTTATTTAAATAAAGCAGTAGATTATGGATGTATCAAATATGATACATAACATAGTGGTTCAAGCTGACTTTACATGCTGTAGATGGTTCTATATAGAAACCTTTAGAAAATGGTTCTGTAGAGCACCAAAAAGGGTTCATCATGCAAAAAACCCTTTGGGTTCTTTCAATGTTTATGGTTCTATATAGAAACATTTTGTTTACTAAAGAACCCATGAAGAAAAATCAATTTTAAGAGTGTGTATATTAAGACAAGTTAGGAAGTGCTGGTGATGTTGACCACCAGAAATGACCTTTTCTGCTCTAATTCTGAAGTACATGCTGAAATAAATGAAGAAGTTCAATGTAGCCAATTCCCTATTTGATCACTTGGTCTTTTCAGCCTCCTGCACCATAAGCACTGACACAATAACTTCTTATTAATATAGAAAATTATAAAATGTCTCTAAAATATAAGAATATGCATACAATGAGGAAAAGATCATGAATGATAGGAGAGAAAGGAGAGCACACGGAGTATCATTCCATCATTACTGAAAGGGTGGAGAAAAAAAAAACATTTATCAGGGCAAAGAGTGAAAATGGCCCCGGACCTCGTTCAATCACAGCAGTGAAATGGGATCCTCACTTTATCAAAATGAAACCCGCTGCCAAGATTGGGAAAGTAACAATTGCATTCACAAACCTCGGCACTAAAAGAGCTAATTAAAAGGAAAGCAATTTCAGCATTGCACATTCAAACTCTTTAATTGAAAAGAAAATAAATACCAGCAGGAAAAAAAGAAAAGGCCTGAAAGATTGAGGAAGGAGCGTACATTCGGTCACCAAGGCAGATGGCAACAAATAGCTGAAAATTGTAAAGTCAATGGCGGCTCCCAGAATGGCGCCCACATTGTGCTCATTGATGACTTAAGGACCAATTCCATATGGTATCAAAGAGCTAATTGAGGCTTTTTCAACTCAAGTTCCAATTTGGTACAACTTTAAAGTTTAATTTAAAAGTTTTCACTTTTTTTAAGAGTAATTCTGAATTTAATTTGCATATATAGAAAGAGAGATTCAGGGAAAGCCATAACGTGCTGTGCACTTAAAAAACCTCCATGCTGCTGCCACTTTTTTATTTTGGAGGGGGGGCTCATTCTTGACTTTGTAATTGTTTGATCATTCAACTCCGAGGTCTAATTTACCCCCTGCTAGGCTGGCTGTGTGTTGCGCTGTTTTCGTGAAACATTTAGCTGAATCCGTAATGAGCCGGTGGCAGAAAAGGCCTGGGTTCCATGTGCGGTCACCTATTTATAGAAAAGTCTGTTTGCATTTTCATCAACATTAACCCTTTGGGCAGTGGACGTCCATATGCTAAGCTTTTCAACCATCTCCCTCCACCCCTAGAAAGTCATGAAGGAAGCATTTTGGGGTCTGCTGTACTTTTTCAGCTTTGTATCAACTGCAATTCCAAAGCATGCTGCCTTTATTTATACTTAATGCATTTCAATGCGTATTATGTATTAATCATTCATTGATATTGGATTTAATCAATTGCAAATAGTTCACTCTTAAAAGATGGTTCTTCAAGGGTTCTTTAGTAAAGAAGAGGGTTCTATATACTGTAGAACCATGAACTTTGAAGGAACCCAAAGTGTTCTTGCATGGTGAAAGGGTTCTTCAGATTGATGAGGAATGTGCTGTAGGTGGTTTTGAAGAAAAAACTTTTTAAGGGTTCTTTAGTAAATAAAATGGTTGTATATAGAACCATGAATAATCAAAGAAGCCTTGGCATGAATAAAAAGTTATTTGCATGGTAAAGGGGTTCTTCAGATTGATGAGGAATGTGTTGTAGATGGTTCTATACAGAACCTATTTGAAAATGGTTCTATATAGCCCCCAAAAGGTTCTGCTATCATTATGATGTTTAGCTTGTAATAATAAAGGAACCCTTTTTGGTGCTATAATTTTTATATATAATCCCTTATTATAGAACTATTTTCAAAAGGTTTTGAGTCATGAAATTTGAGTCAAACAATGAGATGACAGCCAGGTGTGTGTTGGTGCCCTGTTTTATTTAAAGAACAGAGATCTAGCAAAGTTTGATCTTCGCAACATGTCTGTGGAAGTGTATAAAGGCACAAAGGAGATTTCTGAGGACCTCAAAAGCTGTTCATGGTGTACAAATGGAGGAATACCACGAGTCCACCATCAGGAGAACACTGAACAACAATGGTGTGTATTGAGAAAGCCACAGCTTTCAAAAACTAAAGAATACTTCTGTAATATGTCATCAAAATGTAGTTACGTTTGCCTATTCTGATTTTTAATTGTGTCACCAAGCTGCAGCAGGGGGGATTAAATAACATTAACCAATATGAAGTTTCACTTTCCCTCCCACCACTCCCAACTATCATTGAGCCAAAATGCTGAGCAAATTCAGAGACCACTGGAACTGTTGTGGTATTAAAGGGAAATGCATTACAATATCAGATTCATGTTAATTTTAACACATTTGCCATAATGTCAGTATACAGTTCAGAAGGCTACAAAAGCACATCATAGCAACAGACATAAGCAGAATGAAGATTAATAAAAACATTAGTTTTTTTTATCAAAATTGGCCTTTATGACAGGTGACAGCTACTAGATCAAACATATAAATGTTAAAGTATATATAAGCCTATTGCTTATATCCTTGCTCATGTATGTCTTTACTAAAGACTGTAGCTATCTTAGCTAGGTACCTGCACTATATGTCCAAATGTTTGTGGACACCCCTTCTTCAGCCACTTTAAGTTGCACCCACTGCTGACACAGATGTACTAATGCACATACAGCTTGTCTAGTCCCTGAGGAGAAGTACTTCCAATAGATTAGGATTAAACCTGAACCTATTGGCACAATGTGTAATGCCAGATGGGCTAGAAGGGTATAAATACCAGCGTTGAGATGAGGAGCTGTGTTCTTTGTTCTATCCAGTACTTTTTGGATAAATTTGAGATGAGGTGATGCTGATCATCCAACAACCTGACCTCACTAACACATATGCAATCAAATCCTTACAACAATGCAACACTTTTATTGTCTTTGATTACAGAAGAAAATTAACATGCAAGTGTCCCAAAACTTGTGTTTACAGTGTACTTACTGAGCTGTTTCAATAACATGGTAGAAATAACATTGTTAGCCCTGCTTTTAACATGCAGAGACCTCTGTATGATACTGTAGCCTTATGAGCAGTACAGTCCAGTTAAGTGTTAGTGATTTAAGCCATATCCTGTTTCATAAACTGAGACATGCTAAGTCATCAGCAAATTTCCAAGCTAACATGCTAATGTTAGAGTCCAGTTTTTGAGTCATTGGTAGCTTACACCACTGCTAACTTAGCTAACACTGCTTGGACAGGTTTTTTCCCCAGTGATTGACATCGCAATATGGACAATAAGTCAAGCTCGAAGGGCAGAATGGAGATTGGAGTCACCCTCATTGCTCTTTAAGCTAGTCTCAGTGACATTACTAATATCTCCACATGGACATGCTGGAGATGCTTCAAAAAACCCTAAACTGGAGATGCATCAAGGATTTGTATTTAGAACAACAGTGTGTATCTGTGGGTGTACACACACTGTTGTCAATGACAATGTCATCAGGAAAGCAGGGCAAATGAACGCCTTTAGTTGTGTAGCTGAAACCAGATGGGTAAGTGTACTCAACCACAGTAGCAGCTGTCACTTTCCTGGTACTGCTAAGTGCTTCACTAGTCAACACTTCAGCACTTGAAATACTGTGAGGATCTCACTATCCAACATACATACAAGCGCACACACCCAGCCAAACTGAATGGAAGCTCTGAAGACACTTAAAACACAAGGTGTTTGATTGTTGACAACCTGAAACTACAAGCAGTATGTTTTCCAGAAGATACGGTGGAGTCCATCCAAATGCTCTGCTCTGCTCTTTCCCCTCCCCTTACAGCCATTACCAGAGTCGAAATAAGAGACGTTCCCAAGGGCCTCCTCCAAAACTCCTTGTTCCTTCTCATTCGATCTAAACTGGAATGAATTCCCAGAAAGACGGCATGGGAAGTTACAGTTTTGTAGGATGAGCGTATGGGGAAAAGGCTTTTAGATGTAGTCCAAGAGAAAGCCAATTGAATAGACTGTGCTGTGTTGTAGTCAAGTCAAGATCACGACTGAGAGAAAACTCTGACTTTTTGTAGTTGAGTGCGAGTCAAGACTGAGTAAAAACTAAGAGCAGATATTTTTTCACATAAAATTAAATGAGTAATTCATCATCATTTTTATCAGAATATTATGACCATCTAAAACGTGTCTTTTTAACAGTGTTTACTCAATGATGGTCCCGGACACTCTCCTGCCGTTGGGAGACACTCAATGTATGAGAAGTCCATTCTCAGTACACCTTCACTACAGCAGCTCTAGAACATCTCAAAAAGTTAGCAGTTTATGAGATGCTGCCTCCACCATGCTTCACCTGGTACTCTATATTCATGCCCTTTCAGTTAAATCACATACTTTATCCATGATGATCCACTCTGCTACAACTGCTTAGTGAGCAAACTCTGTCACATGGCATCTGAATGTGTATGTTAATAAATAATACCACATTACAACATATGTTTTGTAAAATATTGCATTAAATAATATATGATTTATTATTATTATTATTATTATTATTATTATTATTATTATATATAAGTCAAGCTCTTGGAAGCAAATGATGGTGATGATTATGTCTATTCTTTTCTAAAACTTAATTAGGAGTCACCACAGAAATTAAATTGAAGTTAAACCAACAACATCAATTCTATGCAAAGTTGTACATATAAGTCACAGTGCTTCACATAACCAAAAAATATCCATGCCAGCAAAATCTGAACAGAAAAGCGCAAAAGTAAATGTGTCCAATCATTGACCAATGTACCCCATCATTGACCATTTGACCTCCGTATTTAACCCAGTGAAACACACACACACACACACACACACACACTCACACACACACACAACAGTGAACACTCACAAACCAGCAACCTTCTGGTTGACAAGACCAGGTCACTAAGCACCAGGCCACAGCTGCCCCCAACCAGGCAGTAACTTTTTTTTCTCCAATGAGTCAATCAGAGTGAACCACCTCAACTGGCTCTTCTTGACCCTGTCTCTAAAGAAGAGCCCAGACACCCTACGAAGAAATCTCATTTCAGCCGCTTGTATCAGTGATCTCATTCTTTTGGTCACTGCCCAATAAAACTTGAGTAATACAACACTAATACTGTGTTATTATTTTAGTTGTTGGGCTAATTTAAATGCTTGTTGGGTCTGTAAATCTATGTGAGAGACAATATCCTACAGGCAAGATCCAAAAGAAGGTGCAAAAAAAGAAACAATCAAAAAACAAAAGCGTTTATAATACCCCCCTCCTTCATTAGCTTTAAATAGTGCGCTCCCCCTGCAGATTAACAGAGGCCCGAATAACAGTGTGCAGTCCCTGCCGAGGTGTCCCACTGTTTGTTATTCAGGCAGAGCTGAGAAAGGGGATGGTAAATCGTGTGTGGGGCTGTTAGGTTGCCTCTATTACCATATGTGTGTCATTTCTAGAGACATGCAAGGGTCTGGGGCTCAACTGGGGACTATTGATCCTACAGGACTCCATTTCAAGTTAATTGTGCTTGAAATGAGGTATACACAACTGTGTGCACCCCCCCATACACACACACACACAGACCTACTGACAGGCTGTAGCTTATTTCTTTATTTTTATTTTCACATTTTATCTGCATATAGTCTGTGCATGCATTCATTCATTCAGGTCCTAGTTGGGAGACAAAACACAAATGCCTGAAGTAAAGTATTCTGCAGAGTTGTGCATTTAAAGACATAGTGGACCCTTAATGCACTACTGACCACTTTACAAACATGAGTTGAATAGTGACTGTAAGAAATGTCCCATGGAAGGAATACTTCACTCAAAACGGCTGATATGCAATATAATACAGATTGTTTTTAAAGAGTTATTGTGGTATGAGACTGATAATGTTAGTATTATCTCTCTATGAATAAGAATGAGTAAGAGAATGAATTAAAACCGGTTGGCTTTACTGGCATAGAAAATGTATAAGATATTCTACAACAGTCCTGTATTAAATATAACTGCAACTACATCAGCCATGCTACTGAAGCCCTATTCAGATTGGATTAAATGTACTTGGGGTACTTACCTGCGGTAATTTATTCTTTTACAGGAGCTCCTTATCTCCACCGTGTCTGTTTTTCTATTACTCATGTGAGAAAAAATACAGCCAATTATCTACAGATTTAGCCAACTCAGACCATTTCATTCTGACCAAATGCAAATCTCTTCAAAACAGATGTTGTCTCAGGTTGGAAAATAAAGATTTCTGCCAAATATTTAGTCTCCTAGCTTCACCAAAAACCACCACCAACAAACCAACACATGTTGCTTAGTTTTGAAGAGTATAAATAATCTGCTTGGGCTGGATGGACTCTAAACCAATGTCTAATTGGTGTCCAGACTCTGGGAGAGCTTTAACAGACATGTCAGCAAAGGACATGGATTACTGGAACCATGTCCTATGGTCTGATGAGACCAATATTAATTTGTTTGGTTCAGACGGTCCCAAGCATGGGTGGTGGCATTCAGGTGAGGAGTACAAAGATAAGTGTGTCATGCCTACAGTCAAGCATGGTGGTGGGAATGCCATGGTCTGGGGCTGTATGAGTGCAGCAGGTGTTGGGGAGTTACATTTCATTGAGGGATCCTCAAGAGTAAGATGGAGGAGCGCAAAGTCTCGAATATCTGCCAGCTCCATGATGTTGTCATGGAGGAGTGGAAAAGCTGTGAAGCTCTGGTAAACTCCCTGCCCAGGAGAGTTAAGAGTTAATGGAAAATAATGGTAGCCACACAAAATATTGACACTTCAGGAACTTTCACTAAGGGGTGTACTCACTTTTGTTGCCGGTGGTTTAGACATTAATGGCTGTATATTGAGTTATTTTGAGGGAAGAATAAATTTACACTGTTACAGTGGGGAAAAAAAGGATTTGGTCAGCCACTGATTGTGCAAGTTCTCCTACTTAGAAAAATGAGAGAGGTCTGTAATTTTCATCATAGGTACACTTCAACTATGAGAGACAAATGAGAAAAAAAATTCAGGAAATCACATTGTAGGATTTTTAAAAAATTTATTTGTGAATTATGGTGGAAAATAAGTATTTGGTCAATAAACAACCAGCAAGTATTCTGGCTTTTACAGACCTGTTAGTTCTTCTTTAAGAAGCCCTCCTATTCTGCACTAATTACTTGTATTAATTGCACCTGTTGCACCTGTTGCACCTGTTTGAACTTGTTATGTCTATAAAAGGCAACTGTTCACACTCTCAATCAATCACACTCCAAAGAGCTGGACAACAGGGACAATATTTTAGACCTGCACAAGGCTGGGATGGGCTACAGGACAATAAGCAAGCAGCTTGGTGAGAAAGCAACAACTGTTGGCACAATTATTAGAAACTGGAAGAGACACAAGATGACTGTCTGGGGCACCATGCAAGATCTCACTTCATGGGGTAAGGATGATTCTGGGAAAGGTCAGGAGTCAGCCCCGAACTATACAGAAGGACCTGATCAATGACCTGAAGAGAGCTGGGGCCACAGTCTCAAAGAGAACCATTAGTTACACACTATGCCATCATGGTTTAAAATCATGCAGGGCATTCAAGGTCCCCCTGCTCATGCCAGCACATGTCCAGGCCCATTTCAAGTTCGCCAATGACCAGAAGAGGCATGGGAGAAGGTCATGTGGTCAGATGAGACCAAAATAGAGCTTTTTGATACTCAAGTCCACTTGCCATATTTGGAGGAAAACGAATGCTGAGTTGCATCCCAAGAACACCATACCTACTGTTAAGCACGGAGGTAAAAACATCATGCTTTGGGGCTGTTTTTCTGCAAAGAGGACAGTACGACTGATCCGTGTTAAGGGAAGAATGAACGGGGCCATGTATCGTGAGATTGTAAGCCAAACCTTCCTTCCATCTGTAATAGCACTGAACATGAAATGTGGCTGGGCCTTCCAGCATGAAAATGATCCCAAATACACTGCTCGGGCAGTGAAGGAGTAGCTCCGTAAAGGTCCTGGAGTGGCCTAGACAATTTGTGGAGGGAGCTGAAAGTTTGTGTTGCCCAGCAACAGCCCCAAAACATCACTGCTGTAGAGGAGATTTGCATGGAGGAATGAGCTAAAATACCAGCTACAGTGTGTGCAAACCTGGTGAAGACTTACAGGAAACGTTTAACCTCTGTCATTGCCATGTTAAAAAGTATTGAGTTGAACTTTTGTTATTGACCAAATACTTGATGATGAAAACTTGCACAATCAGTGCAAGTGACAATACTTTTTTCCCCACTGTATATAAACTGCACACAGACTACTTTTCAGTGTGTCAAAGTGTCATTTTGTCAGTGTTGTCCCATGAAAATATATACTTAAATATTTATTTAACAGATTTAACCTCATTGTCATTGCATGGTACAGAATACAGAACAGTGAACAACAGTTTAGCATCTACCAGAAGTGCAAATATTTATTTGGATGGAAAGAAAACTTCAAAATGATGGCAAAAGCAAGGTTTATTAGTGATTATACTTATTAAAGAACAATTAGAAACCTTTAAAATGTTTACTGAACTACTTTATGTTTTTTTTTTTTGCATACTGCAGCTGTCTTATCTTCATAACACAAAGTATTTACAGCAACACAACCATACAAACAGACCACACACACACACACACACACACGCACACACACACACGCACGCACACACGCACGCACACACACACACAATACAGAGATTACAAGCAGTGTGTGGCCTTGTTGCCCTTCACACAGGTTGACCTCACACTGACCCCCATTCCCTACTTCCCTACAACACCATCAGTGTCAGACTAACCAGCTACAGCAGCCTCTCTCTCTCTTACACACACACACACACACACACACACACACACACACAGTGTTTATAAACCCGATTATGAGTCAGGGTAAACTCTTTCACCCTTAAATTTCTCTCTCTGTCTCTCTCTCTCTCTCTCTCTCTCTCTCTCTCTCTCTCTCACTCACACACACACACACACACACACACACACACAGTAATACTGACGTGTAAAGAAATTCAATTAATATCTAAACATAATGTTAACCTTATCCTCGGTAACATAAACCTAATTTTAACCTTCTGCACTTTTCTGCTCTTTTAGGTGCTTTTAGACCTAGAAGTCCTGCCTGCAGGGCTGTGGGTGATGGGGAATATGGGATATGGGTTATCTGGTCTAGTGGCTGTAGCACAGACACTTACGTAAGAGCTTAAGTAGATTTCTCTCTAACATCTCACTGTCTAGACCCAACATCACACAACATTATACTCAACAAATCCCACCCCAGGAAATGTTCAGTCACACCGTCACTCTCACACATTAACACATCATGCTGTCAAACACACACACACACACACACACACACACACACACACACACACACACACACACACACACACAAAGTGTGAAACCAAATAAATGACCCATATTTTCACAGTGTAAACCCTTCTTAACCTTTAGAAGTAAACAGTGTAATCTGAATTATTTCCCACTCATTACTCTTCAACCTAACCTTCAATATCATGTGTTCATTAGCAGAAATATTTAATCATTTCAATTTAATGCAATTTCATGCATATGCTATCGTACAGAAATAAATCTATATAAATATATATATAAAATGGAAATGTAAATTTACGTACATGTAAAATACCAAAATATTAATCAGTCCACAATTTCCATATTTCAAAATTAAATATATAATTATGTAAATAAAATTAATAAACTCTTCATTTCTACAGGTCAATAAATTGCTTTTGTAAACTGTAATAAATTTCAGTAACATTTTTCTCTAATAATAGTAATCATTTATAAGGGCTTAAACAGACATCATGTCATAAAGGCTGTTTTGTGTATTATATATACATTACCTGTGTATTGTATATAATACTAAAGAAACACCAGTGGCAGGAAACAAATTGTGTGTTTATCAATAAATCTTATTCTGTTTATTTATGAACAGCACCCAATAAAAAGTTTATCTGATTTTTAACCTTTTAAAATGTTATGTTAATCTTTTTGCAATTTACATAATGTGGGGCAGCCATGGTCTGGTGATTAGTGGTCTGGTCTTGTCACTGGAAGGTCACCGGTTTGATCATGACTGAAGTGTCCCTGAATAAGGCACCTAACCCCCAACTGCTCCCCGGGCACCATGGATAGGGCTGCCCACTGCTTCAGGCACATGTTCTCACAGCCTAGTGTGTTCACTAGTGTGTGTTTCACTGCACAGATGGGTTAAATGTGGCAGTCAAACTCCATTGCTTGCATATCACATTGGCAAAAAGTATAATCTAATCTAAATTCTCTGAACTGTTGTTATTGGGTTGTATTGTGTCTGTTCCATTCAAATGCAACACTGTTTCATTTTAATGTTAAACTTCACCAAGACTATAGTCCAGACCTCCTTTGTTGAGTCAAAGTTGAGAAAAAACAATACTAAGACAAAGAGACCAAATGACAGTAAGACCAATAGTTCCAATTAGACAAAGACTAAGTCCAAGTCCTCTTTGATAACAAATCTTAAATAAGTTTTAATACAATGTATTGGCCTTTCCATACTTTATTACATATTACAGTAAACCTGTATGCAATAAATTACACTTGTAGTCAGTTTACAATGAAAGCATTTCCCATTGTTTTCAAAAATGACAACAAATGAACAGGTCCGAGACATCAATCTTTCAGGATCCTCTTGTGTTTAATTTTCAGTGAACTAGAATTATTTATGATGCATTCAAGTAAGTGTTCTATTCAAATAAATTTAGATTTTAAATATAGCTGGTCTTGATCAACAAAATTTGGAAAACACTACCTTAAGTCCAGACTCAAGATCACTATAATTGTTCAAAGTGATATTTGCATTAGGTTTTATAACCATTTACTACATCTTCTGTCTTTATGCAAAGCCAGGATCATAACAAAACACATGTGAACAGCCAATGAACAATACATTTAAAGACTGTACATATTTACACAGTTTTAAAGTTATAGATACAAGCAAATCCTGACATATTCCTCTAAGTTGTTTCATTTTAAATCAGATTTGACAAACTATCTCAAAACATTATTAAATAAACATCCAAATGCCATCGAGCAGTGATGTGAACCACTTCTGCATCACATGGAGGACAGTCCCTCTTTCCACTAGTTAAGTGATAGCCTGTGGCTATAACAGTAGCCTCACTGAATACCCCCCACAACCCAGTCCCTCTCCAAAGCCAACCCCTCCTCTTATCCACTTTCCATTCTTACAACAAATCACTTTTCTATAGCAGGGGCCCAGGGGCCCTCAGCACAGTAATGACTGACATAAGAAACGCAAAGGTGCGTAATACACAGTCTCTCTCTCTCTCTCTCTCTCTCTCTCTCTCTCTCAAACACATACGCACATACACACAAACGCAGAGGATAAGATTTAATTTGCATGGGAGATTAGTGGTGTATAGGTGAATGCAGTGCCTTGGGGTGTTCTCTTTATTAATAGGATCTGGTCCTTTAAAATCCATTAGGACAATTGAGCAAACCCACATACAACCTCATTTCAAATCCAGCATGAAAATGTTTAACAAGAAGGCCACTGGAGTCCCAGGAGACACACATACACACTCACAACTACAAAAAAAAATGCTATTTTTATAAACATTTTGGAGAAACGTTTGATTTACTGGTAACACCTCAATGTTATCTAAGACAGTACTAAATTGTTAATGAATGCATCAATGAATGTGTTACCCAATGAATGCAATATCTATTTATAAATGAAATATATTAATTATTAGTACACATTACTTAAGTAATATGCAATAAAGTAATAAAACTAATAAAGAAGCAGAGAAATGTGGGACCATCTAACATACAATTACAGAAATCAACAGTCACTGTTAGTGACATTATCCTCCTAGGACCTGGCATGTCCACATATGTTGTTTAGACAACAAAACTAAATTTTGCCTGGTGTCCTCTTATGAGGCCATTATACTGCCACCACAGAAATAATCATGTAAAAAGATAATTCTTTGTTTTTACACTAATGAGGTGCCAATCAGCCCAAATAGCAAAGAGAAATAAAGAATGCATGCCATGCCATGTTCGGGTCTTAGGAGGTTAAATATATTATATTATATATATATATATATATGATGGATTTTCATTATATCCATTAGCCCTGTGCTTGAAGCTGGTCACAGTGTTATAAACATATTTATAGTTCTTTACAATCACTCATAGCTAATGCTCTGTAAGTATCTGTGTGGTCAGTGGCCTGCAGAGTCATAATGGACACTTGACTGTATGACTCTCACAATGACTGGATGGACTTTAATTTGTAAAAACACCTTCACAGAAACGTCCCAGCAGGAGGTCATTAGTGAGATTTCTTTAGCGAGCAGCTAAATTCGCTAACCTCTCTCTCTCTATACACTTCTAACACTAAGGGGCCCTCCCACCTTTCAAAACACACAAAAGACCAAAAAAGGGAAAAATTAAAGCCTCCTTAGAGGATTTAGCCACTTATATAACTCTCCAATTAGCAGAAGGTTTCTGAGAGGCCTCAAAAACCAGTCCGTGTTTACATGACTCAAATATCTGGCACAGAGCAAAGGATAACACCAGTGTGCCCACATGACTGCTACACACACACACACACTGACACACACATACAGCTTTATACACAAATGAGTTGGCCATTGTAGGTCAATAAAAGTGAGAGAGAGGGATAGAGAGAGAGAAAGAAAGAAAAAGGAAGAGAGAAAGAAAGAAAGACAGAGAGAGACAGAGGGAAAGAAAGAAAGACAGAGAGAGACAGAGAGAAAGAAAGAAAGAAAGAAAGAAAGAAAGAAAGAAAGAAACAGAGAGACAGAAAGACAGAGACAGAAAGAAAAAGAGACAGACAGACAGACAGACAGACAGACAGACAGAAAGAAAGAAAGAAATTTAAAAATATGTTAAGACAGTTGGACAAAAGTACAGACAGGAAATTCAATCAGCTTGATCTTCTCCACAGAATCAAACCACCCTCTACACTCAGCAGCTCCAAGGGCTGGTGAGGATCAGCTCCCCTTCCTGTGCACTAGACAGAATGTTATTATGACACCACTACAGCTCAAACACCTCAATGTTTTTCACTGTTTTATAGAAACCAAACTCAAAAAGGAGTCTGACTTCACAACAACCAAGAACAATAACAAACCTGACCAGATCAGACAGACAGACAGACAGACAGACAAACAGACAGATAGATAGACAGACAGATAGATGAGAGGGAGATTGATAAAAAGAGCGAGACGGATAAGAGAGAGAGAGAGAGAGAGAGAGAGAGAGAGAGAGAGAGAGAGATAAAGAGATGGATAAGACAGAGAGATAAAGAGAAAGACTTAATAATACATATTTTACAATGTTATATCAACTTGTTTGTTATTCTTTCATGAAGATTACAGTCACATATAATTGAACACTTTGATTAAGTTCTGTGATTATTTCTAACTTCTTGTGTAAATGATGGTTTACAGTGTAAGTTTAAGGAGTTTGGAGTTAGCTTAAGGAGTTTTAACATCAGACCAACAGGAATGTATCAGGACATGAGGAGGAAAGCTCTACAGCAGCCAGTATGAATTATAAAATCATTTTTGTGTCTTTTAAATAAACTTTCAATCATGCATTCCTTTGTGTGTATATGTATGTGTGTGTGTGTGTCTCAGGTGAACCACCTGATCCACCTGCTGTAGTGGGAATTTCTGCCACTGAGCTGTAACTAAAGACATATTCTCCTGCTACACAGCAACCCTATACTCACACTACAGACTGGATCCTTATCTGCAGCTCCTTTCTGTGTGTGTGTGTCCTTGTATTTCTACCTGCTGGGGACTGAAAGTCCTCATAATGTTAGGAATGGATGTCAGAATGCATGTCACTGTAAAAGTGGGGTCATTTTGCTGGTCCTCACATGAAAAATGAAAAGAGCAGAAGCATTGACCTTTGGTTGCTGAGGTTAAGGTTAGGTTAAGGTTTATTTTAACTCAGTATTTCATGAATTAATGGAATGCCCTCACTAATATGGTATTACCAAATTGTGTTTGTGTGTAAAAGTGTATGCCATGTTGTAGGGACGAAAACCTGATTAAATAATAACTGCAATGTAAATAATGAAATGTGATGGTGAAGAGAAGTTTTGAGGTTACTGTTAGGGTTTTAACATTTGAGTAAGGCTCCAGGAAATTAATGGAAGTCTCTATAATGTCCCTACAATTCACAGAAACAAACTGTGTGTGTGTGTGGGGGGGGTGTTTTCATGCAGTAGCAAGTTAAAACAGTCCTGACTTTGTAGTGTTTGTAAAAGGTACATGTTTCATTTGCCTTTCACTGTAACCTCACTGAGGTTTAGGCTCAAGTTTAGGGTTTGTATATGCTTTTGTTCATTACACATTGTTGCTGTTCAGTATGGTGACTTAATAAAATGTTATTTCAAGCCTTTTGAAGCATTCTATTGATCCTATTGGTTTATAGATTAGGCAAATGTAATAAAGGTCAGCTGTTGTGTTCAGTGTCATAGTGCACCTGTCCAGCTAACAGCCTTCTGTGATGAACAGTGAAGGACTAGAGGACCAACACAAACTGTTCTGAGCTACTGTCTCTGACTTTACATCTATAACCAACAAGGTAGGTGTGTCTGAGTGGACACAGTGTTTAAAATCTCCAGCAGCTCTGCTGTGTCTGATCCACTCAACACACACTAACACACCACCATCACATCAGTGTCACTGATAATGATCCATGAGCTTTGTGAGGGTCCTGACTACTGAAGAACAGGGTGAACAAGGAATACAGAGAAACAGATGGACTACAGTCGGTAATGGTAGAACCACAAAGTGCATCTATATGGTCAGTGGAGCTAAAATGGACAATGAGTGTAGATACAAGGTCTGTGTACCTAATGAAGTGGTCAGTGAGTGTATATAGGCACATACACTATACATATGACCCCACATCCTGACATTGTATAAAAACAAACGTGTGTGAGAATGTGTGTGTGTGTCACCTGGCTGGTCTTCCTCTACCTGTGTATGGGTGGTCTCTGAGCCTGGCTATCACACTGGCTTCTCTGTGTATAGTCTGCACAAATCCGCTCAGAGGAAAAGATCCACACTCCCCCTCTCCTCTCACTCCATAGCTTCAGCAAAAGCTGCCTGACAGGGGCTCTTTCATTACCTTCAAAATCTCCAGAGACAGCTATGAGAACTACACACACACACACACACACACACACACACACACAGAGGAACATATAACAGCAGGTCAACCAGAAAGAAAGCAAAGTACAAGCAAGAGACAGAGGCTATGGGATTTAGACTTTCGGCATTACTTTAAAGTCACACAGGAGTTCAAGAGTACAACAAAAATACATATAAAGTAACTTTCTAAGACTTTTTTTTTACATTGAGAAGCTTAGTTTATAGTTCATGAAAATCTGAAATGGAGTATTTCATATTTCATAGAATATGAACAGTTTTTTGTATTCATTTCATTCATTTCATTTGTAAATCAGCTGCTAGAGTCTGAAGAAAGAGTGGAGGGACACAGAATACAAGGTGTCTGAAGTCCAGTGTGCAGTTTCTGCAGTCTGTGATGGTTTGAGGTGCTGGTGTTGGTCCACTGTTTTAAGTCCAAAGTCAACACAGCTGAGATTTTAGAGCACTTCATGCTTCTATCTGCTGACAATCTTTATGGAGATGCCCAGCAGCTGCCTGCAGTGCCAACACTACTACTGACCATCATATTACTGTGATTGATTGGTCAACTAATGAGCTATATGCCATACTGATTAACATTAAAACAAAAAGGCTTGGAATGTCACTTTACATGTAACAAATATAAAATGTCCCTCAAAATAAATTTTTGTAATATTCTAATTTTTTTTAATGTAAAACTGTATATTTATGTAAAATAATTCAGAGACAAATTTAAACCTGCAAGTTCATTCTTTCTTAGCATGTACAATATGATAAATCAATCATGTCAGATGTCCATGGCACATACAAACAGTGTCTTGAGTCAGTAATGTTTCAGTGCTTCCAACAGCAAATTCTAACCATGCTATTAACTATTTTGTTGCAACCAACCCTTAGGTCTATCAGCACTCAGGGTGAAAGGACAGTTTCAACAGATTAAGTCCAGTTATAATTTGGAAAGGAAAATCCCTACAGACAGCGCATTTTAAATCAAGGTTATGGTTAATCTGTGTCTGAAAGAACAACCTCAAATGTTCTAGCAGAGCATTTCTACTGAAGATGAGGAAAGTATGCCCTCCACTGGACACAGATAATACTGCACCCTCACATGCTCTCTCTGCTACACAGCCAACCAACAGGAAAGCTCTCAGTTGAGGTTAAAAAGCCATTAAAAAAACTTAAGTTACAAACTTCAGTGAGGTTTGTAAATGCTAAATGCTTAGCATATCATTAGTACAAAGTGTCCACTAATGATACGCTATGATACTTCTCCACCAGATATAGTTCTATGTATGGAGTAGATGGTTGAGTGACTCTTCACTGTTTATTAGAGCATCTCCAACAATTACAACATTGTAAAAAAGTTTGTTTTCATAGTTTCATTCAAAATAATATATTATTATATTAATTAGATTAAAAACTTGTACATCAATTGTCATATTTCAAGCCTGTTTTGTTTGAATGTTGATACTGTTTGAAGTAATTTAATGAAAGTCCAAGTAAATTTTTTTAATAACTTGAGTTTCAAGAAAGTTATACTAAATCAACATTAAAAATTTTTAATGAAATATTTGACTTTATATGTAATGAATATAAAATGTGTAAAATGTGGCAGTTTAGCTTTTTGAATTAAATTATGAACTACAATGAACATTTTCTAGATATTCAAACATTTTTTAAATGCAATAATATTCTACAAACATGAATATAAAGGCATAGGATCTCACTTTTCTCAAATTTTTAGTGTTCTACCAGGCATATGGAGTGGAAGATTTTCCATCCAAACCAAGAAGTTGGTTAAGTCTTGACTCTTCAAACATTAATACTGAGGGTTTCTTGTGAATCAGACTGCAGCCAAATATCTATATTTTCAAAAATAAGACAGCATCTACCTGGAAAAATCACAGAGATTTGCATCTGGACACATTTAGCTCAGAGTTGGCTAAAACATTAGGTAATTCACCATGTATTATTCTCAGACAAAGGAATAAAACAGACATGGTGGATCTGGACAAATAAAATCACAGAGGAGCCCCTGTAAAAGAAGAAATAACTTCAGAACCCCCATATACATTTGATTAAATCTGAAAAGGGCTACAGTCAAAACTCTGTATTGAACAGTCAAATACAATTTGACTGACAATAGTGTTGGGGACAACACTGCTACTGAGCCAGTATTTGTAATTTAATGGTTGCGTACACTTACTGAACATAGATATTAAATATTACTTGTATTATTATTGTATTTTAATTTATATGGCAATTAATAGTTAAATTTAATAACTGCAACAGAACTGAGGACCACAGAGTTTCTCCAAATCACCAACATTTAGATTTCAGACCAAATAGTGCTGTGACTATAAACTGGAGTGGGGAACACAACACCAGCTGTTAAATTAAGATTTATTTCAAAGTGTAAGGGTCACCACTTATTCTTAAAAAAAAATCACAGAGGGCATTTTAAAGGGAACGTCACAAATCACTGATGGTTCAGCCCAAAGGCCTGCTGGGACCCTCTAAAGCCATATGGCAGCCTTTGCACTGTGTGTATCTTTCTTCACAGAAACACTTCAAAAGGCTTCTTGTGACAAGATGGTCTAAAGCCTCTTCAGGCTCTTTGAGGGTCCTCAGCACAGGCTTACACCATTCAACCACAGAATAGCCACACATACTTGAAACCAAACAAGACACACTTACGATACTAAATGGTTAAATGAAAATTAAAGTGTGTCCACTAATTGGATCACGTAAGATCAGTGCATGTACGCTAAAGTCAAAGGAAAGAAGAAATATCAATTTAATTTTCAGACCATTACTATTATCATGATGTTCAAAGCCATGTACATTCATTAAGTGAAGTAAAAATAAAAACAGTAAAAACCATTATATTTCATTATAGCTATCAAAAGTAAAAGGTCTGTTTTTTTATTTAATTCAGAATGGGAAACTGTCATTTACATGTATTGTATCAAAAAATATTTAAATATTTAATTGTGTACTATTCAAACAGTATAATTACTGTGTATCTCTCAGAGCTACAACTGCCACATTCCTAATATCAACACTCCTGAACCAGAGACACCATCAGAAGTGTCTTTCCTGGACTAAGGAGAACAAGAACTGGACTGTAACTCAGTGCTCCAAAGTCCTGTTTTCAGATGAAAGTCAGTTTTACATTTAATTTATAAATTAGCTGCTAGAGTCTGGAGGAGGAGTGGAGAGACACAGAATCCAAGGTGTCTGTGATGGTTTGAGGTGCTGATATTGGTCTACTGTGTTTTATCAAGTCCAAAGTCAACAACCAAGAGATTTTAGAGCACTTCATGCTTCCATCTGACAAGCTTTATGGAGATGCTGATTTCCTTTTGCAGCAGCTGCTCACAGTGCCAACACTACTACTGACCATTACATTACTGAGCTTGATTGGCCAACGTATGAGCCATAAGCCAAACTGATCAACATTAAAACAAAAAAGGCTTAAAATAGGTGACTTTGCATGCAATTAATATAAAATATGACAGTTTACCTTTTTGAATAAACTATGAAAAAAATAATCTTTTAATATCCAAATAAATGCAAAATATCAACACTTTCTCTTTTCTTCCTTTATGTTTAAACCTTCCTTCCCAAGCGTATTAGGATAAAGGCACTAAAACTACAGGTTTAAATTGTTTACTTAACTTTCTAAGGCTTTGTTGACTCGTGGGATTTGTTAACGGAGAATTTTCAGCAGGAAGTGTTTGTGCTAATCTGTGGACGTGTCTGAATGTTCTGTGTGCTCTTTGGACTACAAAATGTATTAAAAGCTCACACAGGAGAAACAGAGCGTAATGAGAATATGCTAAACCAAAAGCATATGTGCTTCATAAGGAGCAACTTCACAATAAAATAATTCATTTGTGCACCATTATTTTTATTTCATGATTTACTGAACAGTAGGAGAGAACATGCAATAAGACCACCTTACCTTAATATGTTTTAACATAAGAAAGTAAAAATGTCCTTCTGTTATAAATTATGAATTAAGAGGTACAATTTAAAACAATTTAAATTTAAAAACAAAAAAGACATACCTGAAAATGGTAATCATTGTAATTGCAAGACAAAAGGAAACAAAGTCAATAAAATGAATATTTTGAAGAGACTCACTGCTTTCAAACCTAAGACAAACATAAGAAAAAAAGTAAATACATACAGTTAAAACACATTCAATAAACATTCTGTTGCTGAAACCAAATTTGAGACTTAAAATGACATTAGTAAATTCCATAATAATACTGTTATACTGCTATTATACTATTGTTATACTGCTATTATTATACTATTGTTATACTGCTATTATACTATTGTTATACTGCTATTATACAATTGTTATAGTGCTATTATTCTGTTATAACGCTGCTACTATGCTGTTATAATGTTGTTATAATGCTGTTATTATGCTGCTATTATGCTGTTATAATGCTGCTATTATGCTGTTATGCTACAATTATTCTGTTATAATGCTGCTATTATGGTGTAGTAATGCTGCTATTATGCTGTTATACTACTATTATTCTGTTATAATGCTGCTATTATGCTGTAGTAATGCTGCTATTATGCTGTTATACTATTATTCTGTTATAATGCTGCTATTATGATGTAATAATGCTGCAATTATGCTGTTATAATGCTGTTATATTACTATTATTCTGTTATTATGATGTAATAATGCTGCTATTATGCTGTAATAATGCTGCCATGATTCTGTTTCTATACTGTTATAATATTGTTATAATAAACATTATTTCAGTTGGTAAAGTCGGGCACATTATCTGCGTTCTTTTTTGATGATATTAACAAATGCAGTGATATGAGAATATTATGACCAACTACCCAATAGTGGGAATATCCACCCTTGGCTTGGAGTGTTCACTGATGATCTCTGACATATTATATACTCATTGCTCCTGTGTTCATATGGGTTAACTGACCCATTGTGGTGTGTTGATTACTCTGTGCCCTTTGCTGGAGTCACTCCCTCTGGTCCGTGGTGCACCACTGTTGGGAGACACTCAATGTACAAGAAGTTCATTCTAAGCACACCTTCTCTACAGCAGCTCTAGAACACCTCACAAAGCTTTATAAAATATTGCTACCAAAAACTTTAAAAAGCTTTAGAAAATATTTAAAAAAGCAACTAAAGACATTCCTTTTTAAGCAGGCATTTCGATAATGGACAAGGTAGCAAAGACTTTGACCTTCTTGCACTGTTCTTGTGCTGTTTATTTTAAGTGTGTGTCTCTGTGTTTTTATTGTATTTATTTTACTTTATTTTTAAACGTTTTGTATATTTCTTTTGTAAACCACTTTGTGGCTTGTGCCTGTGAAAAGTGCCCTATAAATAAAATTTACTTACTTACTTCACCCAGTACTCTATTATGTCCTTTGCTCACGATGATGGTTTTACACTTTGCTAAAACTGACTGGTGTGCTCATTTATTTACACATGCAGCAAACACTGTCACAGGACATCTGTGATGTCCCAAATCAGGGGTGGTAATAATATTCTTAGACGACTATGTATATTGGTCAGGTTATGAACATATGATGTTTATGCTTCAATTTTTATTATAACTTTATTATATTTATTATCATTTTTATTATAACTGTCAAAGCCTGTACACACTGATGTCAACTCACAGCCCAACACCATATACATCCAAGACATATTGTACAACATTTTAAGTTTTAAGAATGTAATTTACTGATTATATCTATTACACCAACATTTTGAGTTATATTGAAATATATTTCAATTTATCATTTGAATAAATAACATTCATAAACATAAACATAAAATAACATTAGTAAATTCCATAATAATACTGTTATATTGCTATTATACTATTGTTATACTGCTATTATACTATTGTTATACTGCTATTATTCTGTTATAACGCTGCTATTATGCTGTTATAACGCTGCTATTATGCTGCTATTATGGTGTAGTAATGCTGCTATTATGCTGTTATACTACTATTATTCTGTTATAATGCTGCTATTATGCTGTAGCAATGCTGCTATTTTGCTGTTATACTACTATTATTCTGTTATAATGCTGCTATTATGATGTAATAATGCTGCAATTATGCTGTCTTATTATCATCATATTGTCGTATTATCGTCGTAATGATGTGGTATTATCGTCGTATTATCGTCGCAATATTGTCGTATTATCGTCGCAATATTGTCTTATTATCGTCATATTGTTATCATATTATCGTCATATTGT